>JAJIBD010004705.1:0-207893 GCA_021461705.1 Cryptotis parvus | reverse complement strand
GAGAGAGAGACAGACAGACATACAGAAGCAGGTAGAAATAGAAAGACAATGATATTCCAAGGTCTGATCCCACCTTCTTATGATTATGATTTTTGAATTTGTTGATCTGGCATAAGTTAATTTTTCTATTGTATAAAGTAGTTTGTTATTATGAGTCAAAGTCAAAGATTGTAGAGATATACTGTGTGTATTATTGGAAGAACTTCATAGAAGAAATTCCAAAGTCAATACTTTCCTAGGAAAAGGTGAAGAACTGAAATCAATAATGCAAACTGCATCAACTATTGCTTTTTTTTTGTTTCTGTAGATGTAGAATAATCACCTCTAAAGATGCTGAGAAACTGATCCCTCTGGGTATAGATATGATGATGTGGGGACTTTGTGGATTTCTGTGTTAGATCATAATGAATATTATTTTTTAATTGTATTTGCCTGTTATAACATCAATATAAAACTAACAAAATATCTATGGATTTTATTTTTATAGTGTCTTTTTAGAGTATAATATAATGTCTATTTTGTGTTCATATTTTAATTCTGTATTTTTTTCTAGATGATAAAATTATTTATAAAAATAAATTTTAATAAAAATTTATAAAAAATAAAAATTATTTTTTATAAAAATTATATTTATAAAAAATAAAATTATTTTTATTTTATAAATAAAATGATTCTACATATTCTGTACAAATTCTCTTTGGTGTGAATTCATATTCTGTTTTTTTGAGATATTTGGTTATTTTATTTTTTTACTATTTTGTTTCTTCATGTGTCTTGACAGTATGTTAGAGTATTATATATGTAATGAAAAGGAAAATAAAAAGCTACAACAGGTTAAAAAAAGGCCTCAGGAATATACACCAAATTGACACTATGTTGTGCTAATCATTAGCTGCACTATTGTAAACTGCCGCTGTGAACAAGACGGGTTTCCTGTTTCAGCTGCAGTAACTTTTCTAACTAGGATCATCGCTCCTACTGTGGCAGATTTTTACATTTCCTCTAATGGATCTGGGACAACCGCAGCTTTCATGACAACTCCTCTCCCTTTCTCCTGCTAAGGACTGTAGCACTTTTCTGCTGAGATTTTACGACCTTTTGCTACCATAGTGACCACTTCTACCACCAGATCCATAATCACCACCATAGGGGCTGTCTAGCTTCTTCCACCTAAACTGCCCCTTTTCACGGGTCCATAATTTAATTGCAACTGTCCACTGTGATTCCCAAAAGCATAGCAGTTCCCACCACCACCATAATTATCACTGCCAGAATTCCCACCTTCATTGTGACTCTGATCCTCCACCACCTCCACCATACCCAACATTCTGGTTTCCATATCCTGGTTCTCCACCACCAGAGCCTCCTCGACTGCTATAGGACCTTCGCCACAGTTGCCACCGTCACCTCCAAATCCATTATACCCACCTTCACCTCCTCAATTACTACCCCTGCTGCCACCACCATAACCTCCTCTTCCACCAAAGTTTAGAGGATTGGGATTTTTCCCTAATACTTTCTATCATCTCTCATTTCTGTTTTCATTTAAGTTTAAACAGCAATAGATATGGATTTTAGTATTCTATATTTCATTCATTATTTTTAATGCTTACATTTGCCAAGATTTTCTTATATTATCTCTTAAAGGTTTTTTTGTGTCCTTTTGAAATTTGTCTTTAGTTCTTTGAGGGATTTCTTATACCGTGGCATAACAGGAAGTTTAATGATCATCTTGTCACCTTTTTTTTTTCAAATATCTGAAGGTATTTATTATAATGGGTTGATTTGTTCCTGTTGCTCACATGAGCTTTTGGAACAAGACCTTCCAACCAAATCAGGGAAAAGTTTATTGCTTATTTTGGTTTTCCCACATTATATCTGTAGACATCTGCAATAGTCATTTTTTTTTTAGTGATTAAACATGTATTTATTTTAGTTCAGTTAAAACATACATTGTTTCATTGAAACGGTGTAGCACTTTGCCAACAAATCATACTGAATTGTTTGCAGCACCCATCCCGCCACCAGTGCCCATCTCCCACCACCAACGTCCCCGGTTCCCTCCCCCCCCCCCAGCCCTGCTCCATGGCAGGTTCTTGATTTCTTTCCATTTCTCTCTCTTTCTCTTTTCCTTCCCCTCCAGACTATGGATTACAGAACATACATTAAAGGGTTGTCATGTGTATCTTTTTGCCTCTATTTAATGTTCAGTTCTAGGTTGGCATTAGTACCCTCAACAATTGTTAGCACACTGTTCCATTTCTGTCTTACCTAGCCTCTGAATCCCACACGTTTGTGATAATTTCCACCTTTGACAGGACCTCCTGATATATGTTTCACTTGATCTTGGATATTGGTATCATATTATGTACCTATATATTTATGTTATGCAGATAAATGCAGTCATTCTGTATCTGTCTCTCTCCTTCTGGCTAATTTCACTCAACATAATCTTCTCCATGTCCATCCATTTGTAGGCAAATTTTATAACTTCATTTTTCCTAACAGCTGCATAGTATTCCATTGTGTAGATGTACCAAAGCTTTTTTATCCAGTCATCGATTTTCGGGCACTCTGGTTGCTTCCAGATTCTGGCTATTGTGAATAATGCTGCTATGAACATAAAAGTAGGGATGGTGTTTCCGCTGCGTATTTTTGGCTTCCCAGAGTAGATTCCCAGGAGTGGTATCGCTGGGTCAAATGGGAGTTCAATTTCTAGTCTTTGGAGGAAAGTCCATATTGTTTTCCAGAAAGGCTGTACCAGACTGCATTCCCACCAACAATGGATGAGTGTCCCCTTTTTCCCCACACCCACGCCAGCACTTGTTGTTCTTGTTCTTTTGAATATGTGCCAGTCTCTGTGGTGTAAAGTGGTATCTCATTGTTGTTTTGATTTGCATCTCTCTGATGATTAGTGATGATGAGCATTTTTTCATATGTTTTTTTTGCCATTCGAATTTCTTCCTTGCTGAAGTTTCTGTTCATTTCTTCTCCCCATTTTTTGATGGGGTTGTTTGTTTTCTTCTTGTAAAGTTCTACCAGTGCCTGATATATCCTGGATATTAACCCCTTATCAGATGGGTATTGGGTGAATATTCTTTCCCATTCTGTGGACTGCTTTTGTATCTTAGTCACTGTTTCTTTTGAGGTGCAGAAGCTTTTTAGTTTCATGTAGTCCCATATGTTTATCTTTTCTTCTTGTTGCTTTGTTAGTGATGTTTCATCTTTGAAGATGCCTTTAGCTTCAATGTCATGGAGGGGTTTTTCCTATATTTTCTTCAATGTACTTTATGGATTCAAGTCTGATATTGAGATCTTTAAACCATTTTGATCTGATTTTTGTGCATGGTGTTAGACACAGGTCCAAATTCATTCTTTTACATGTCGCTGCCCAGTTTTCCCAACACCACTTATTGAAGAGGCTTTCCTTACTCCATTTTAGACTCCTTGCACCTTTATCAAAGATTAAATGATCATGTGTTTGAGGTTGGGTGTCAGGATACTCAATTCTATTCCATAGGTCCACGGGTCTGTTTTTATTCCAATACCATGCTGTTTTAATTACTACTGCCTTGTAGTACAGTTTGAAGTTGGGTAAGGTGATGCCTCCCATCTTCTTTTTTCCCGAGGATTGCTTTAGCTATCCTTGGGGGTTTATCGTTCCATACAAATTTCAGGATTGTTTGGTCAATTTCTTTGAAGAATGTCATGGGTATCCTTATAGGGATTGCATTGAATCTGTACAGAGCTCTAGGGTGTATTACCATTTTGACAATGTTGATTCTCCCCATCCATGAGCAGGGAATATGTTTCCATTTCCTTGTGTCCTCTTTTATCTCTTGGAGCAGTGTCTTGTAGTTTTCTTTATACAGGTCCTTTACACACTTGGGTAAGTTGATTCCTAGGTATTTGATTTTCTGTGGCACAATTGTGAATGGAATTGTTTCCTTAATATCCCTTTCTTCTCTTTCATTATTTGTATATAGGAAAGCCACCGACTTTTGCCTGTTGATTTTGTATCCTGCCACTCTACTATATGTGTCTATTGATTCTAGGAGTTTTTTGGTAGAGAGTTTAGGGTTCTCTAGGTATAATATCATGTCATCTGCAAATAATGATAGCTTGACTTCTTCCTTGCCTATCTGGATGCCCTGGATGTCCTTTTTCTTCTCTGATTGCTATGGCAAGTACTTCCAGTACTATATTGAATAAAAGAGGTGAGAGTGGGCAACCTTGTCTTGTCCCTGATCTCAGGGGGAAGGCTTTCAACTTTTCCCCATTGAGAATGATGCTCGCTGTGGGCTTTTGGTAGATGGCTGTAACTATCTTGAGGAAAGTCCCTTCAATTCCCATTTTCTGGAGGGTTTTAATCATGAACGGGTGCTGGATCTTGTCAAATGCTTTCTCTGCGTCTATTGATAGGATCATATGGTTTTTATTTTTTCTCTTATTGATATGATGTATTATGTTGATTGACTTGCGAATGTTGAACCATCCTTGCATACCCGGGATGAATCCTACTTGGTCATGATGTATAATCTTCTTGATGAATCTTTGGATTCTGTTGGCTAGTATTTTGTTGAAGATCTTAGCATCCGTGTTCATCAGGGATATTGGTCTGTAGTTTTCTTTCTTTGTGTTGTCTCTCCCTGCTTTGGGTATCAGGGTGATATGTGCCTCGTAAAAGCTGTTTGGGAGTGTTTCTGTTTCTTCTATTTCCTGGAAGAGCTTGAACAGGACAGGCAGTAGGTCCTCCTTAAAGGTTTGGTAGAATTCACTAGGGAATCCGTCTGGACCTAGGCTTTTGTGTTTGGGAAGACTTTTTAATTACTGTTTCTATTTCCTCGATGGTGATAGGTTTATTCAGGTATTGGAGGTCTTCTTGTTTCAGCCGTGGGAGGTCATAGGACTTCAGGAATTGATCCATTTCTTCTAGATTCTCATGTTTCACGGCATACAGGCTCTCAAAGTAATCTCTGAGGATGTTTTGGATTTCTGTGGTTTCTGTTGTGATGTCACCGTTTTTATTTCTGATTTCCTTTTTTATGCCTGGGTTGGGCTCCTTTTGTTGTCTTTCTCTAATGTCTTCAGCTGTGTAGTCAGGTTATTTATGTGGGCCCTTTCTTGTTTCCTGATAAATGCTTGCAGAGCTAAATAGAAAGATGGCACAAAATCCGATGACAATAATCTCTCTCAATGTCAATGGTCTAAATGCACCAATTAAGAGACACAGAGTAACAAAATGGATTAAAAAATTGAACCCAACATTCTGCTGTCTACAAGAAACACATCTGAATAATCAGAACAAACACAGACTCAAAGTCAAAGGTTGGAAGACCATTCTCCATGCAAACAACTCCTCCAAAAAGGCTGGTGTTGCCATATTAGTATCAGATAATATAGACTTCATGCTGAAAAAGTTTAGAAGGGACAACGAAGGCCATTTCTTATTACTTAAGGGGTATGTACACCAGGAAGAAATTACACTACTAAACATATATGCACCCAACGAGGGGCCAGCAAAATACATAAAACAACTGCAAAGAGACCTCAAAGAAGACATTGACAGTAGCACAATAATAGTTGGAGACTTCAACACTGCTCTTTCAACGATGGATAGATCAACAAGACTGAAACTCACCAAGGAAATATTGGCCCTGAAGGAAGAAATGGAAGAAAGAGAGCTAGTAGATATATACAGGGCTTTTCATGCCAAAAAAGCTGAATACACATTTTTCTCTAATGCACATGGAACATTCTCCAAGATAGACCACATGATGAGCCACAAAGCATACCTCAATAAAATAAAAAGATAGAAATTGTGTCAGCTATCTTTTCAGACCATGATGCACTGAAAATGGAAGTTAACCATACACAGAAACAGGGAGTCAAACCAAACACCTGGAAACTGAACAGCTCACTCCTGAACAACAAATGGGTCATAGAAGAAATCAAACAGGAAATCCAAAGATTTCTGGAAACAAATGAAAATGAAGACACCAACTATAAGAACTTGTGGGACACGGCAAAAGCCGTGTTAAGAGGGAAGTTTATAGCATCTTGTCATCTTTTACTTTTTCTGATTCAGGCTGAAATCAGTTGCTTTTCCT
Organism: Cryptotis parvus; assembly: GCA_021461705.1. NCBI lineage: Eukaryota > Metazoa > Chordata > Mammalia > Eulipotyphla > Soricidae > Cryptotis > Cryptotis parvus. The sequence continues at coordinate 201,783 of JAJIBD010004705.1, read as the reverse complement.
GAAGGATGGTATTTCAAGAGCTGATAAAAAATACTTTCTGTGATCTTTACTATTGAAATGCCATTGATCTTAGGATGACTGTCATTGCTTTAAATGAAATGTCATTTTTCATATGAATTAGAGCTAGGAAAAGTGCATACACAAAGAGAAATATGCATATTAGCAATCACATATATGTCTGTAATTGTGTTTATAGATGTAGTATTATGCAAGGGTTGTATATAGTTATATTTTAATATTACTGTATCACTGTATCACTGTCTTCCCGTTCATCATCGATTTGCTCGAGTGGACACCAGTAACATCTCCATATGACCTGTCTCATGCAAGTAAAGCCCAAGGGCACCTGCTTGCTCCAGGAACATAAAGAGCCTCAAACCATTCTATCAAGTCATGGGAATGAGGTCTATAATTGTTACTGGTATCTGGCATATCAAATACGACATGGGTAGCTTGCCAGGTTCTGCTGTGTGGATAGCATACTCTTGTAGTCATCTCAAAATCCAGCATTTATTTATGAAGCGGCCGCGTGAGCCGGGCTGTGATAGGCTGGTCTGCTGGATGGAGTTCTGACGAGGGCGAAGTCCGGATGTGGAAAATGGAGGTCCTCATGGAGTGGAGGGTCATCTGGCTTGTTGTGAGGCTCTGCTTGGGTGGAGGGCCAGGGCTAGAACCTGCCACCCCTCCCGGGCACCTCATGAGCGGCTGGGCACAGTGAGAGCTAGTAGCAGCTCTGCCTCATGTCTGCCCCATGTCATGACAGACATTTAATATAAAAACACTAAAATATTAATACATCTGAGATATTAAATATATTTTATATCAACACTCAGAGTTCATCCCGACACTTCTAATTACAGAATTAGACTAACTCAGAATTTTTTAGGCTTCCCTCTTTTGTGTTTGTAAGTTCATTCTCGGATATTTAAAAAAAGTCTTCTGGCTTATTTGATGTATTTATTCATTGCTCAACCACTGAACATAGTTGTCCAATTAATTTAATTCTTTTTTTTCTTTTTTGGGTCACACCTGGCAATGCTCAGGGGTTACTCCTGGCTCTGCACTCAGGAATTACTCCTGGCAGTGTACAGGGGACCATATGGGATGCTAGGGATCGAACCCAGGTCGGCCACGTGCAAGGCAGACGCCCTACCCGCTGGACTATTGCTCTGGCCCCATTTAATTGAATTCTTAACCAATCACTTCTTCCTCCTTCCTGCCTAACTCTATTAATGCTCAAACTCAGTCCATTCCTGTGCCTCTGTTTTCTCCCATGATCCCTGTGCACATCACCAAGTCCCAGTGAAACATTTGTTCTACTTCAGTGCTCTACTTCCACTATCATTCCTTTCCAAATCTGGAATGGGAAACTAAAGACGCATGAGAGGGAATTTATGAAATGTTCTCTGAAAGCCCCGAACAGCAAGATTATTTTAAATAAAAACTAATTCAATAATTTTGCCTCTCTCAGGCTGCCATGAAAGTACAGCGGGTTGGTCATTTGCCTTGCATACAGCTTGCCTGAGTTCGAACCTCCATATTTCATATGGTCCCCCTGAACCTGCAGGGATGATCCCTGAGTACAGAATCAGGAACAAGCCCTGAATGTGTTCTCTCTCTGTCTCTCTCGGTCTCTTTGTCTCTGTCTGTCTATCTCTCTCTCGCTACCTACTCTTCTCTGTCTAGGGTTTTCAATAGCCTCATGTTCTCCTAACTGGAGGGGATACGTGGTTGGTACATATCCAGCCATAGAAATAATGGACACCTTGGTTCAGTTCCTGCTTGCTAGAATCTTCATTTTCTCTCTTACTGATTTTTATATAGGTTACAATGAAGATCAGCAATGGTTATTATTTTTAAATCTTCTTGAATAAACACGGAAGTGTCTTCCCAGGCACTGATAAGCATTTCACTTCACTTGGTCTGCTATGTCAGAAAAGATGTTTGTAGTTTCCTGTCTGTGTCAGGGGATGAGGTTTGCTAATTCTAAACAGCAATGTCAGCACTTTTTTGATCTTTAGTTTTATACTGTTTATGTATAGAAATATCTGCTTTTTTATATTTCTGTATGTATTTTCATATTTGGGATTTATTTATATGAATATAGTGAAGTATACATCTTGACTAAGGTTTGAGCTACATGTGTTGCACTGTAAATCAGATATTTTTGTCCTGCCTTTTCCTTTTATTTAAAATCTAACTATGGTTTCAACTGTCTTACAGTAAATCTAGCGACTTATCAGGAAATAAAACTGTAGTTGATCTGGGACCTGCCTACTTTTCCTACCTATTCTTTTATCATTCTCTCCCTCATCGGTTATGGTCCAACTCCAGTAAACAGGTTTGGCCTTAAATATTCTCCCTATGTCTTTGTTTTCCTGCATTATTTTTCCCCTTCTTCAGGTATTCACATGACTGGTTCTAGGTTATCAGTCGATTCTCAATGGCAATGTCACCTGCTCAAGGCAAGTTTTCTGGCATCCCACCCAATCATTTCTTTACATGCCACCACTCATTCTTATTTCCTTCCTGCTAGAAGGCACGATTGTGCAAATAAGTGGCTTGCAGGATGCTTATTTTCTCAGGACAGCTACTATTACTGTTATTACTGTTGTTGACTAAACAAGTGTCTTTTGAATGAACTAGTGAAAGTTTTCCTTTATGTCTGAATGGATCAGTCATAGCTCTGTGTTTAGGGAGTTCGGTAGATGTAAATGTAAAAGATTACTTATTATATTCCACTTCAGGATTCTTAGTTGTTGTTGTTGTTGTTGTTGTTGTTGTTGTTGTTTTTCTTTTTTGGCATTCAGTTAGGGTTCTTTTTCAAATGTCTTTAAAGTGACTTCTTATGTCAGTGTTAAGTGTCTCTTGAACTTTTCTCAATTTACTTAGCTCTTGAAGTGACAGATCACTCACTTACAAAGAACTGCACATATTTTATCCCTTTCTATCCCAACTTCCTTCTCTCTCAGCACTTACAGCAATAATGTAAGATTACTCTGGATAAGAAATGCGTGCCCTCATGCCAAACTAGAACTGAATATTAAAAGAAAATAAAAAGGAGGGGGCCGGAGCGATAGTCCAGTGGGTAGGGCATTTGCCTTGCAGGCGACTGGCCCATTCTGGCTCAGGTTCGATCCTTGGCATCCCATATGGTTCCCCAAGCACCACTAGGAGTGATTCCTGAGTGCAGAGCCAGAAGAAACTCCTGAGCATTGCCCGGGTGTGACCCAAAAAAGCAAAAAAAAAAAAAAGAAAAGAAAGAAAGGAAAGGGATATGCATGATAACCACTCAGTGCTTGTATTGCAAATTACAATTTGCAAAAGAAGAGAGAGATAGGTACACAGAGAGTGTGTGTGTGTGTGTGTGTGTGGAGAGAGAGAGAGAGAGAGAGAGAGAGAGAGAGAGAGAGAGAGAGAGAGAGAGAGAGAGAGAGAGAGAGAGAGAGAGAGAGAAGTACCTGCCTAGAGGAAGGCGGGGGATGGGTTTGTGGTAGAGGAGGGTAAGTTGGGGACATTGGTGGTGGGAAATGTGAGCTCATGGAGCGATTGATGCTGCAACATTGTGTGACTGAAACTATCATGCTCAGCTTTGTAATTGTCTATCTCACGGTGATATAAGAAAATTAAAAACAAAAAGAAATGTATGCTTAAAGTAGGTAATGGTATTGCAAACCATAATGCCCAAAAGAGGGAGAGAAAGAAGAAAAGTGCCTGCCATAGATACAGGATTGTTGGGGAGGGTGTGCGGTAGGAGAGAAGCTGAGTTCATTAGTGATGGGGAATGTTCACTGGTGGCACGAGGGTGTTGGAACATTGAGGGCCGAAACCCTACTATGAACAGCTTTGTAACTGTGTCTCATGGTGATTCAATGAAAAAAAATTAAGAGCTGTATATTTGAGTGGTGTGTCAGAACTCCTGTTAATTGTATTTCTTGAACCATCTTTTACTTTGTTCTGTCAGAGGGAGGTTGTGGTGGGAGTGAAGAAAATATGAGAGAAAGAAAGAGAAGGTGAGATTAGAAAATAATAGACACCAAAGTTTTTTAAAAAATACTTTTATCCCAGGTGTGATATTATTCCTTTAGAATAAAAACTCATTGATTTGCTGATGTGATATTACTTTGTTTTGTGCTGATTCAACAGTCACTAGAAATGTGACTTATCCTTTGTGAAAAGTTATTTGATGATAAGCAGATAATTAAAATTGTTTTGTTTTGAATTTAAATTGCCACGAATTAAAAAATGGACTTCCTGAAATATGTGGTCACTTTGAAATGGTAGAATGAATGAAGTGACAAGTTCAGAATTCTCCAAGTGATATTTGGCATTGTTGGGCAGGATGGTAGAGGAACTTAAATGTCACTTGCTTGATTTTCATGGTGAAGTGGTGAGTGACTGAAATTAGCACCAGATGTGGATTCTCTCTTTCAGAACCAGAAAGTGTTCATGCAGGCATTTCTTTTCCAACTTCTTCTAGGCATCTGATATATATACTTATTTAATATTGTAGTTGGAGCCATCCTATTCAGTGTCTTTGACAGTTTCTATAGCTATGTGAAGAGACTCGCAGACATGGGGCAGAGCTGCTACTGGCTCTCCCTGTGACCAGCCGCTCACGAGGCGCCCGGGAGGGATGGTGGGTTCTAGCCCTGGCCCACCATCCCAGCAGAGCCTCGCAACAAGCCAGACAACCCCCCACTCCATGAGGGCCTCCATTTTCCACATCCGACTTCTCTCTCGTCAGACCTCCACCCAGCAGACCAGCCTATCAGCGGCCGCGCGGTTCATCAATAAATGCTGGACTTAGAGATGCCTACAATAGTATGCTACCTGCACGGCAGAGCCTGGCAAGCTACCCGTGTTGTATTTGATATGCCAAATACCAGTAACAATTATAGACCTCATTCCGGAATGGATTGAGGCTCTTTATGTTCCTGGAGCAAGCAGATGCCTTGGGCTCTACTAGCATGAGACAGGACATATGGAGATGTTACTGGGGCCCGCTCGAGCAAATCGATGATGAACGGGAAGACAGTGATACAGTGACAGTGGATTCTCTCTTTCATAACCAGAAAGTGTTCATGCAGGCATTTCTTTTCCAACTTCTTCTAGGCATCTGATGTATATACTTATTTAATATTGTAGTTGGAGCCATCCTATTCAGTGTCTTTGACAGTTTCTATAGCTATGTGAAATTTACTGGCATAATTATCAAGTGGTGACAGAATCATGTATCTAGAGGAGTGACTTGAATGTCTACTAGATAAGGGTTGCTAAATTCACAAAATAAGTCTTCAAGTATACTCACACAAGAATCCAATAACTTTACAATAATTTAAGAAAAAAGCATGTGACTACCTTTTGTATTGTGAGTTTTCCATTGTGGGGCATTGAGCAAAGATAGTTGCTCTGTCTAAACTCAATCCTGTCTCCTACATATGCAGTGTAAGGCCATTTCTTGCCATTTTGGCATTTGTTGAAAATAGCAATTTGCCTCCGTTATCTGTTTGCTATCCTTCATATGCTTATTGGCTGTCTTCTTTTTTTATTCTGAAATATCTGGTGTTCATGTAAACTTTCAACTTTTATCATGGATGAGAATAGAATTACAAGCAGATGTTTAAAGTACATAATTGAGCATAGTGTTTGAGGAAAATAATTAACAATTTAAATTAGGAGAGATTCTTATTTAGATATTATAATTAGGGCAGTTTCAAAGTGATGATTATTAAATAGCTTTGTCATTTGGAGCAGTACATTTTTATGTTTTGAAATCATTTCTTTGGGCATTAGGGAATATCTCATTTGAAGAAACCATCACATAATGGACATTTGAAAAGAAATTTAGAGGTCCACCCAATGATGCCTCGGTCTGATTTGAGACTCTAACACATGCAGAAATGTCATTCATTCCAGGCTTATATTAAATTGCTATCTCCATTGTCTAGTCACTCGACACAATATGAGGTTAACGGTCCTTTACTTTTTTTGTCCATTTCCCAGTCATTCTTGGGCATCCCATGAAATGCTTAGGTAATATATCAAAAATATGTTCTTTTACACAATACAAGCCATTTAGATAAAGATATTTTGCTTGCCAGCAGCTTCTGACATCACTATATTTTACTTTGTGATCTAAAGTAGTGATGCTATGGTGATCAGGTAGCTTATAAGTTCATTTCAGTTGTGTTATTTTTTTTCAGATGTGTGTAGAATGCTACACTGGGAATTGACCTAATATTTTCAGGTGAAAGAGTACCTTTCTCTCTCTCATTATCTGAATTGCTCTTGCCACCTAATGTGAAAATGGAAAAAAAAAACCTTAGGCTGATATCCCATAATATCTTCCCATGGCGCACCCTTATTGAATTATTTCCAGGTGGATGCGACAGATGTTCATCAAGTTGCTCCCGGCTTCCACCGTTAATTGAACCATAATGGGGGTGACAGCAGGGAAGGACAAATTACAGGAGTGGAGATACAATTTGAACTCCGTATTCTTATGACCTTCCTGGAAAGTTTGGTTAGACCCACAATTCCTGTTTCTTTCATATGAATGGGAGGGAATATAAGGTGATTTTATGCACGATATGTAAATAGTCTACTGCCCTCTGAAATTACTGATGTCTAACTGCTGACACCTGCTATCAATCAATTTATTGTTGCTCTAAATGGAATGTACTAACAGGTTACTGAATCTTAACTGCTTCATGTCTGTAGAGCAATCATTTAATCTTGATGAACTATAATTTCATCATATTCAAAAGGAGCAAGCACTGCTTATTTGATTGTGCTGATATGGGGCTTCACATGCTTGTAGATAATGATTTTAGATAAGTATATGTATGTATCTATTTTAATAGTCACTTTCTCTCAATCTAAAAAATTCTCCATTCAGATAATTGGATTTGGTGTGAAACGTGGAGTAAAAGCTGACCAAGTTTAACCCAGACTGCACAGCTAATAGATGCCAGTAATAGCAACAACACTGCTATGAGAATAAAATTTACACAGATTTGTGAGTTGAGTTCACAGAAAAGGAAAGTGGTAGTCACCAAGTAAGCTGAAAGAGAAAGGGACTGGGGCCGGAGCGATAGCACAGTGGGTAGGGAGTTTGCCTTGCACGTGACTTTGATGGCTGTGCATGCATGTTCCTGGCTGTGTATGCAGCCAGAGAGAATGCTGAGTGGTGAGCACCCTCAGTCACAAGGGATTTTTATCTTCAGCAGAAGGAGCTTTCCTATGAGCTCTATCATGTTTTTCTAGGGAAAAGTGGTTTGACCCACAAAAAGAAGCCCAGAAATAAGAGACTCCAAAAAGAAGCCCAGAGGTAAGAGACTCGGGAAAGAAGGGAAGAATTCAGATGCACTAGTTTCATTGTGTTGGGAATGACAGCAGAGATTGATGATCATTTCTTCCTTGTATGTCAGTGAATGAAGAGAGCAAGGAGGAAAACCAGATCATTTCCAGAACAGAACTGGGAGAAGTAAGGAAGGCAGTTTAATATGAGAGTGTATTGGAGATGTTAATTCCAAATGGCTTATTTGAGGAGTAGAGGGAGCAGTTGGGACATAAGGAAAGTGTCAGAAGTCGGAAGATATATGAGTGGGAAGAATGCATTATTGTGGATGGTAGACTAACTGAAACCCGTGGTCTCTGTCACTCATATTGCCTTGGTGACTTCCTCTTGTCTTGCCTTATTTATAGATGAGGGGGTCCAAATATCACTAGCACATGGTTTTTCTTGAAAGATAGAATCATGGATATACTTTTCTATTTGTCCTCTCAGAGCTGTTATTTTTGGGGGCCACAACTGGGAGTGCTGAGGGCTTACTGCTAGCTCTGCACTCAAGAATCACTCCTTGGAGGACCATATGGGATATTGGGGATTAAACCCAGGTGGACTGCTTGCAAGGGAAGCTCCCTACCTGCTGTACTAGTTCTCTAACTACTATAAGAAAACCTTTAGTGCTAATACATGAAACTGAACCCCTTATGGCCCTCTAGTCATGCACCTGCCCCGCTCACTCTCAGCTTAACCCCTCTGTTAGTATACATTCACTCTTTCTGTGGATACTTTTATTACCTATAAGTACTCCTCGATTCATCTCCTTTAATTTACATTTAATTAATGATCAAATTTTGGTTTACTGTTTTCAAAATAGTTCAGAACTTAACAATTCTTACCCTTTTATTCACACTTGACAGCTACCTAACCTCCTATTTTTCCTATTTTTTCCTTCATGCAGCCTATTTTTTTTTGTCTCCTGTTTCTTGTGCTTGGGATCACATCTAGTGATGCTCAGGGCTTACCCCAGCCTCTGTGCTAAGGGGTCGCTTCTGATGGTCCTCATCACACTGGGATCAAGCTGTTTGTAAGGCAAATGCCTCAACCCTGTACATATTCTTCCTCCAATCCCCTCCCTCCCTCCCTCTCTCTCCTTTCCTCTTTCTTCCTCTTCTTTCTCTCTCTCCTCTCTCAGATCCTCCTGCAGTCTATTAACAGGGCAGCCATAGTTTACATTTCTCTGAAGTGTAAGTCACTCTCTTTAAAATGCAAATGAGCACCCATTTCTCACAAGGTAAACACTAAAACATTTAGAGTGGTTTGTTATGATATTAATCTCTTTGCTTTTCCTAGAAATCTTGTATGAGTTCTTCTTTTATTGGTCTCACCCACTTTTTTTTTTTTTTTTTGCTTTTTTGGGTCACACCCGGCAATGCTCAAGGGTTTCTCCTGGCTCTGCAATCAGGAATTACTGCTGGCGGTGCTCAGGGGACCATATGGGATGCTGGGTATCGAACCCGGGCCAGCTGCGTGCAAGGCAAATGCCCTCCCTGCTGGGCTATCGCTCCAGCCCCCATACCAACTTCATTTTAACTGCACTGATTTCCTTGCCTCAGGACCTAGGACCTTACACTTACCATTTCTTTGGACTGAAGCACTTCTTTCCCAGATATCCATGTTTTCCCAGATATCCACATAGCTTGTGACTTATCTTTCCTTCAGTACATACATATACATATACATATACATATACATATACATATACATATACATATACATATACATATACATATACATATACATATACATATACATATACATATACATATGCATATGCATATGCATATACACATAGATATATACATACATATATGTATATATGCTATACAAAAGATAGTAGCAATGATATATGTATTATATTTATATATGTGTATATATATCTTTGCTGCTATTTTTGAGAACAAAAAAATACTTAGGATAAAGTAGAAATTCTCTTTAAAAAGAGAGATAATTATTTTTGAAATAGTCTAGTTTTGTGGGTACCATTGAGGCATTTTCTGGAGAAGTGAGAGGGACTTTGTACTACCACATGCAGGAGGAATGAACTGACCTAGAAATATCTTGTGAGGCAGCAGTCTAATTTTAGGATCTCTTATTTTATGGTGCACTTTCTATAATAGTTTCCTACTCTTATTTCTTAGCATCTTAATTTGGTTTCTATTTTAATTGTTCTATGTTTCAGTCAGCTCATATTATTGAACATTTAATATGTGCTAGATCCTATGATACTGGGGGCTTAAGAAATTCGATCTCATTTAGAGCAGCCCCACAATAAACTTGGGCAATAGATATTATAACTTTTCAATGAGATTTGAAATAGATTTTAAGAAGGATGAAAGGACTTTCTGAGTTTTAGAGTAATCCAAAAAGAATATAGGGGTTCCAATCTCTTGAAAATTTAGATCAGGCTTGGTTCCATTTGTAATCTTTAATACATCAACAGAATAATCAAGAACTATTATGTAAGAGTTACTCTCATTAGACTCTCCATTACTTTTATCCTTTTTCTGGCAAGAAATCTAGAGAAATATAAAGAAACTAAGTATACTCATACATACTGGGAATAATACGAACTTGATTCTAGGCCATAGCAATATGGTAAGTATTGCAATAAAAATCACACTGATTTTATTGTTTCAGAGATATAGTAGTCTTTATAGTATGCAATCATATTAAGTGTGTAATAGCATTATGTATAAAATGTATATTCTTCTTCTAAATGTGATACAGAGACGTTAGTTTAGCACATACTGTTAGAAACCCCATACATTTAGCTCCATGCATAGTGGCCAAAATGTTCCATTTGTCAAAATTGCAGGAGGATGAAACATAATATGTGGTGTAATAAACTGAAAAAAGGTCCATTATACTCATATATTACTTGGCAAAACAATTACTACAATGTTCTTGTGAAAATATTGAAAATTTCTCCATTCTTGACAATGGGTTTCTGAATCCCTTGTCATTTCCCGGAACTACCGTGCGTGTGTGTGTGTGTGTGTGTGTCTGTGTGTGTGTGTCTGTGTCTGTGTCTGTGTGTGGGTGTGTCTGTGTGTGTCTGTGTCTGTGTGTTTATGTGTGTTTAGGTGGCCATAAAGTTGTGCTCAGAATTCCAGGTAATTCTCAGCCAACCAGTGATCGTTCTGCATAAAGGCCAATGTAGGTGGTGCTACTGAGGGGCCTGCAGTGCTGGGCACCATCAGATCCATCCTAGCATTGCCTGGGGAGCACCAAGGCACAACATGTGATACTCAGACTCTACTCGGCCCCACCTAGTGGTGCTTCAGGTGGCATGTACACAAAGGATAGAATCAGGTCTAGTATTTCACATCATGTGCCTCAACCCCTATGTTATCTGCATTTCTCAGACCTTGAATATTTAATTTATATATTCGTTATTTTTTGGCTATACCCAGTGGTATGGTATATATGGTATATATATGGTATATATGGTGTTTATATGGTATATATATGGTGTATATATATATATATATATATATATATATATATATATGGTATATATGGTATATAGTCCTGACTCTACACTCAGGGACCACTCCTGGAAGGTTCCGGGAATATATACAGTGCCAGGGATTGAAATTTGTTTGGCATTGTGCAAGGCAAGTACCCTACTAACCAAACTCTCACTCCAATCCCTGGACCTTCCTGCTCTAATCTTCTTTAAGGTGCTTAATAGCATTATGACTTGAGAACTAGGGTTATCCATGTGACTAATCACAATGTCTTCTCTGTGATGACCCTGAGATGGAGATTAAAAATCTATTGCTATACTATACATTGAACACAGGACTATGTGTTCTTTTCTTTTATAACCTTGATAAAAGGAAACTCCTTTTATAGAGGAAAGTTTCCTTTTATCGAGGAAAGTTTCACAGTTTCCTCAATAAACAGTGAGTCAGGAATATAGGAAAGTAAGAATCATTAGAAGCTGTAGTGAAGATGTTGTAGTTACTACCATATCCTATAACCCAATTATTCTCACATTTCCCCATGACAAAAATGAATTCTCCTTTTCCCCAGGACTTCAGATTCTGTTTTATTATACCAGCTCAACATTTAGAATCCCACCATCTAAACTAAGCCTATGTTATCACTATTACTCAGAAATTTGTTTCTGTTTTAGGTTCCTTCCTACCAGGTCATTTAGTCCCAGCCTCGCTGGACATAGATATTCAATAAGACATGTGTTTACAAGGCACTGTGCTAGAAGCACAATGGGATATAAAAATAGTATGATGCCAATATCCAAGGCCAGGCAAAACATTGACCAGGTCTTCTTAATGGGTGCAAACAACAGCAAGTTTGTGGGAGTCAGAGGTTAGGTAAGACAGAGATGGGACCAGTGTGTTAATACTTGTTGGCAATGATAATACCAGCATAGAACAGAGCATTGATTGTAGGCAAAGGGATATACCTGATAAATTCTAAATGTATGTAGTGCAAGCCACAATGTATTAGTGAAGTGAGAGAGCGAGAGAGTGAGAGAGAGAGAGAGAGCGAGAGAAAGGAGACAAGTGCCTGCAAGGCTGGGGAAGGGAGTAGGGAATATGGGGACATTGGTGGTGGGAAATGGGCACTGGTGGAGGGATGGGTGCTGGAACACTGTATGACTGAAACCCAAACATGAACATCTTTGTAATTGTTTCTCTCACAGTGGTATAATAAAAAAAATGGAAAAAAAATAAGCAAAGTGGAATCATCACTGTGAAACTAAGTCCAATGGATTTTATTTATATATATACACATATATTGTATATTTATAAACATATATATTTATTGCACAATACACGTTGTATTGTAATTGACACTCCCCTCAGATATACAGGAGAGAACCTGAACAGATTTGGTGCCATTTGTTCTGGCTGTTGAGTGGACAAATCAGCTCAGAGAGCCGTCATAGATAAAAGAGCATTTTACAAAGAAGAGATAGTAGGCTCAAAACCTATTTCTTCTTCCTTTACTGCAGACTGTAAGGTCGAAGCTCTTAACCTATGCTCTTTCTTTACTACATACACTTTTAAAAAAATACTACATTCATAACTGGATTCCTTATGGGGCGCTTGCTCCACTTTCTGCTTTCATGGGCTTTTAACCAATTTAATGGGTCAGGATTTCCAAATTGCATGTCTTTTACCCTTATCCGTTTCATTTCTCCAAGTCTTTTGAATCTTCCGTTACATAGGCCTATGACAAGGCAGACATCGTCATCGTTTTACTTTGGCCTCTTAACTCTTCACTGCATGGCAAGTTCATTTCTCCAGTTACACTTTCTTTATTACAACTTTTCTACCTTCCTAGTCCCCTGTTTTCACGCGGTTACGATCTAGAGCTGAACTTCACCTCTAAGTTCCTGCCACACTGCTTTATTTTGAGTTCATTTACTTTATGTTTTCCCTTCTGCCATATCAAATCACGGATTTAATACTTCTCTAGATAATTTTAGCCTGGTTAGTTTCACCTCTTCAGCCTGGTATATACTCTTTTAAGCCTTTAACACTAACACTCACTTCTGTGTTCAATCTCTGAGACTTTAGTAATAGGTTTTTAGTCTCCGATCTCAGGCATTAGTTTTTCATAATTTGTTGCAAGGAAGGCACCCATGTCGTATTTGATATGCCAAATACCAGTAACAATTATAGACCTCATTCCCATGGCCTGATGGAATGGTTTGAGTCTCTTTATGTTCCTGGAGCAAGCAGATTCCCTTGGGCTACACTAGGATGTGACAGGACATATGGAGATGTTACTGGTGCCCGCTCCAGCAAATCGATGATGAACGGGAAGACAAGTGACAAAAAGTCGCAAGTGATTTAGATTTTGAAGTATGCAGTTGCATATTCTAGACAGAGAAATAAGATTATCCTCACACTTTCTTCTAAAATGTCAGTTTTCAGTAGGTCAATGGGTATTTTCTCTTTTTGTTTCTTTTATTCTTTCAGTTTTAAGTAAGGCACTGTGATGTATAATGCTGTTAACAGTAGAGTTTCAATGTCCCAGCATACAGTATACCAAACTTACAGAGTTTCAGTCTTTCTTGAAGACTCTGTATCTTCTTCCACTTCTTCTGAAACTTACAATCAGAGTTTCAGTCTGTCTTGAAGACTCTGTATCTTCTTCTAATTCTTCTGAAATTTACAATCAGAGTTTCAGTCTTTCTTGAAGACTCTGTATCTTCTTCTACTTCTTCTGAAACTTACAATCAGAGATTCAGTCTTTCTTGAAGACTCTGTATCTTCTTCCATTTTCCAGATCCCATTCTTTGGCAAACTCTATTCTGTAGGCTGACTCAGGGTCTGTTAGAATTGGTTATTTTTTTTTATGCATTTGCTATGTTTTCTTTTTAGCCCAGATATTACACTGTTTTTCCTCTCTCCTTAAAAAAAAGATTAGGTTTTAATTTTTAAATTAATAAACAAAACAACTTTGGGCAACACTTGGCAGTGTTCAGGTAGTTTTCCTGGTTCTGCACTCAGGAATTATTTCTTGTGGTGCTCAGGTGATCAGATGGAATGCTGAGGATCAAACCTATGTCAACTGTGTGAAAGACAGCACTCTACCTTCTGTACTATTGCTCTGACCCTAGCCCTCTCCTTAACTAATTTCCATAAGCAAGATAACCTTCATTTCTAGACACGTAGCAGTGAATTCTGGGCTTTCATACTTTGTTATAGCTGAGTTTTATTCTGTAAGTTTCCTTACCCACTGTGTGTTCTTGGACACATAGGTTGTTTCCCAAGTTTTGACTGACAATAGTCCTGCTATCAAAATATCTGTTTGAAGCATGATTTTTTTGCGTTTTTGGGATAGATGCCAAGAAATGAAATCTCTGGATTTGAAGCTCAATTCTTAATTCTTAATTTTTCTATATGTCTCCATAATGTTCTCCATGGAGTCTGAGCTGAAGGACATTCTTACCACCAGTAGACGAGGCCCCCTTTCCCTGACATCCCCACCAGATCTGGTTATTTCTACTATTTCTGAGGTTTGCTAGTCTCACTGGTGTGCTGTGATAGCTCATTAAACTTTGGGTTTGCATTTTCTGGTAGATAAGTGACGAACAGCACTTTTTTTACCCTGGATATTATCGCCAGTGATTTTCTGAGTATAATTTTTATAGGCAGGGAGGGTACTTCTATTTACTGTTTGGGTCATAACTGGGAGTGTGAGTTACTCCTGAGTCTAGGAGTAACTAGGATATTACTACTGCCAGTGCTCCAGGCACCTCTATGGTGCCAAGGATTGAACTCAGGCATGTGCAGGCAAACCATGTGCTCAGCCTGTTGACCTATTTCTGTGACCCCTTGAGTACAGTTTTCTGTTGGAGAAATATTTGGTGACCTTTATGTTGCCTACTGAGCACAGTTGTAGACTTTCAAATTTCAGTCCCTTAACTCAAGTTCCTGTTTCTAAAGCTTTATTCCGTATGAGCTCTTTGCTTAATGCCATTCCCTTATTTAAAGTTTCATGTATTGCACCGTGTTTTACATGTCCTTTATTCATTTTGCTTTTATGGCCATCAAACCTAGCTATGCTCAGGGCTTATTCTGGGTTTTGTGCTCAAGGACGACTCCTGGCTGTTTGAAGGACCACAGGCGTGCTGGGTATGGAGCCAGAGTTGGCCATCTGCAAGGCAGTTGCCTCATCCTCTGTAGTATGTCTCAGCCCTTACTTATCATTTAAAGTCATTCTAGAAACACCTAACATGTTTATTATCTGGAAGGAAAATTAATTTGTACTTATATCAGGCTACCTTGTTTAGTTAATTAAGTTTTTTAACTTATTATCTATCCTGTAATGTAATTAGTTGGTAAGCATCCTAGAAGAATGGCCAGTGTACAATCCTTTGTGTTTGCAACTGAGCATATCACTCCACCTCGTGTCTACATTTTGTTGTTTATTAAATATTTCATGATGGCAATATCTGATATGAAATATTGTGTTAGAATTGGAGAATACTCATGGGGATTTGTTCACTCTTTTTACTGTTCAATACTCTTAATATTGTAAGTATGTGTCACATCTTAATAACACTGAACGTAATATTCATGTTATTTTGCACTAGAAATTCATCTAATGTTAACAGAAATCACTTGGCAGTGAGCTGGAACAGTGACCATCACTGTGATAGAACTTGGTCTCAATTCTCTGAATGGATGTGCAGCTGGAGTAATAATTTCTTCTTTGGAGAAAAGAAGATATTATAATGAATTTTTCGTTGGTTTGGGAACTAGGACAACAGTCCCTTAGAGCAAATTTGAGACACACGAGAATTGAAAGTAGTGTATATCTTGATCTCTGATTTTCAGAGTTTATTTTATTTCGAACAAGGACCAGCATCAACAAACATAAATCAATGTGAGATTACCTTATTGGAAGAACAACCTGTTTCTATGTATGTTAATTTTCATAATTAAAGATTTAAAGGTTATACTTCAACAATCCATGATTATTAATGCAGACCTATGAAACCACAGGACCATGTCCTGTCGTGATACAGGCACTCCCATTAAGTGTGGTTGGTGACTCTAGGTTCACATGAGATTTGTGGAGCACAAAGGAAGGGGAGGCAGGTTCCCCTTTACTCCTTGGAGAAGAATGGCTACATGAGGAAACGACACTATTTTTAAAGTAGGCATTAAAGTTTCTTTTGTAGCAGATTATTTTCCTTCCTGGGCATAACATTGTTTTGCTGATAAATTGCCAAAATCCACACAGTGCATTGAAATGGCTTTGCTGAGTTGGCTTCTTCCACAGGCTGCAGATGCTTATTAAGCGCTCAATATGTGCTCCCAGCTTTGGTGCTATACTCAGTGTGTTTTCCAGTTTTTCTTATAAAACATTGTAAAGTGAAAGTGGACTCCATTACACATTCTAATTATTTTTTTGAAAGCTTGGATAAGTAAGAAGAAAAGGAGAAATGAAATATCCCATATTTACATATATATAAAAATACCATTCTTAGTAAAGTTTGTCCCAAAAAAGTGCACTGAATTTTTTATGTCTACCACGAAAATAAGAACAGTATTTTCTTTGGGGTTTTGGCAGGGAGGTTATGATGTATCTTACTCAAAGATACTATGACTTTTATTTTTGGTTATATAAAGATCTTCTATTTTCTTCACTCTTTGTAACTGTGTAATTTGGTTATATGATAATCTACATTAAAAAGTTATAGCAAATGTTCATGGTTTTCTTATAGGGGGCATTTGAGTCACTGTATTTCTAATTAATATTCTAAAGTTTCTACTTTCCAGAAATGAAAAACCTCAATAGGAGTATGTGCACATTCACTTCTTAAAATTCTTTTACTATGGCTTTTTAAAATTGGAACTTTTTGTGACCCATCTACATGCTCTTTACTTGTCCAGATAACTGTGAATATTATTAATAAATAGCTCAAAAATCACTGATAGGGCTGGAGGCGATAGCCCACGTTTGCCTTGCGTGGCCGGCTTGTGCCGGCCTGAGTTCGAACCCTGGCATCCCATATGGTCCCCGAGCACCACCAGGAGTAATTCCTGAGTGCAGAGCCAGGAGAAACCCCTGACCATTGCCGGGTATGACCCAAAAAAAGCAAAAAAAAAAAATAAATATCACTGATACATAGCTCAGAGTCTTACCCTTGAGATAAATGCTTTTCATCTTTTGGAGGTAAGTACTGAGCATGGAGCCATAATGGTGAAGAAATAATGGATGGGGAGGAGTTGAAAGAACTAAAGATTTGAGGAAAGAAGAGACTTGGAGTCTTGTCATGTAGTAGAGAGATCAGAACTAATTTAGCATTAATAACAAAGGAAAGAATTATAACATAAAGTTTTAGAATAAGAAAAGGAAACAACTCCTCTGGCCTGTGATTTATGTCCTAGTAATTGGAGAAATGAAGAAATGAAGAGCAATTAGAGAGAAATGGGAGAGAATAAGATTCCCACTAAGACTGTGACTATACTGAGTATTATCACTCGGGATACTCCATTTTTTGTTTTTAGGCTGCACCCTGAAGTATTCAGAGACTATAACAATTTTTGTGCTCAGGAGTGTTTTCTGAGGATGCTCAGGAGAACAGATATGGTGCTTGAGATTTGAATGAGAATTGGCAGGATACAAGGGGAAACACTTTAACCTTTAACACTGTGCTATCTCCCGGGTCATCACTTGATCACTTGATCACTTGAATCCCGTTATTTATTGATTTGCTCAAGTGGGCGCCAGTAACATTTCCATTGGACCCTATCACGTGCCAATGTAGTCCAAGGGTATCTGGTTGATTCAGGAAAATGAAGAGCCTCAAACTGGTCCTTCAGGGTCTTGACAAGGAAGTCTGACCATCTTGTAGGTGGGCGGCCACGTGATCTTTTGACATCCCGTGGGATCCAGTCGGTAACGGCTCTAGTCCAGCGGTTGTCTCCAAATCGCATTACATGTCCAGCCCATCTGATTTTCGATGCCTTGGCAAACGAGACAGTGTCCCTGACTCTGGAACAGCGACAGAGGTCAGAACTCCTGATTCCTTCTCTCACTTGAGTGAGGCGTGATATTCCAAGCATAGCTCTTTTGATTCCTCTCTGGGAGACCCGAATAGCATTCTCATCCTGCTTTCGTAGGGCCCAGGTCTCTGAGGTGTATGTTAATGCAGGGAGAACGGTGGAGTCGAAGAGATGTGCCCAGAGACTGAGGTTCTTTGTCCTTTCAGCTATTTCTTCGATGCCTTGAAGGCATTCCATGCTGCTCTCTTCCTCCTGCACAGCTCAGGTTTTAGGTCATTCATCATGTTGACTTCTCAACCTAGCTACACATAACTGCTGCATTCAGAGATGTTTGTTCCATTGAGAGTGAATGGGGCCTCAGGAACTAGTTCATTTTTCATGAACATAGTTTTCTTTAGATTCAGCTGTAGACCTATCTTTCCACATTCTCGGTCAAAGTCAGCCAGCATTTGTGCCGCTTGGCTAATGTTTAGTGTTATTAGAAAGATGTTATCAGTGAAGCGGAGGTGGTGTAGTTGCCGACCATCTATCTTCACTCCCATTCCTTCCCATTCTAATTGTCGCATGATGTTTTCGAGGGTGGCGCTGAAGAGTTTTGGTGAAATGGTATCACCCTGTCGAACCCCTCTTCTGACATCAATGATCACTTCTTTGTAGAATGTGAGATCCTGGTGGTGAATCCATAATACAGCTCACGAAGGATCTTAATGTATTGGGTTTGAACACCCTGTTTGGCTAGGGCTTCAATGACTGTCAGTCTCCACAGAATCAAAGGCTTTCTGTAAATCAATGAATGGGAGACAGAGCGGCATCTTGTACTCCCTACAAACCTCAATGAGCTTGGTTAGTGTGTGGATATGGTTGATTGTGCTGAATCCTTTCCGGAAGCCAGCTTGCTCGCATGGTTGTCCTTCATCTAGTGTTCTGCCAATCCTGTTCAGGATGACCTGTGTAAACAGCTTGTAGATGATGGACAACAGGCAGATGGGGCGATAGTTGCTGATGTCGTGAATGACTCCCTTCTTGAACAGTAGAACTGTCCTGCTGGTTTTCCATTGGGAGGTTACCTTGCATTTGGACAGGTAGCGTGTGAAGAGCCGAGTTAGTGTATTGATGAGTACCAACGGCAGATTCTTCATGTGTTTGGGTCTGACTTTGTCTGAGCCTGGTGCTGTTCCTTTCTTTACCGACGATATGGCATGTCGGATTTCAGAAGGGAGAATGTTGGGAATGACATCCATCCTGTGGGATTTGGTATGTGGGTAGGTGGATGTGGCTATCAAAGAGATTTGAGTAGAAGTCCTGGATAATCTTCTCCATTGCCTTTCTGGATGATGTAATAGATCCATCAGGGCGTCAGAGGGCAGTCATCTTGGTCTTATAGTTGGCGAAGGACAGGCAGGCGGAGCAAATGCTTTTCCCGACTTCTGCTGCATCTTCCAGTATTTCTGCTCTTCTCTCTTTGAGGTCTTTTTTATCACTTCTCTGCACCATTTAGCAAGCTTGGACATTAGCATTTGGTCTCCTGAGGCTCGTGCCCTGCCACGTTGGCGAATGAGCTCGAGAGTTTCTGAAGACAGGCATCCTTTTGTGTCTTTCTTTCGGCATTCTTCGCACAATCATGGAGGTGCTCAACCAGTCGGTTGTATTCTTCATCGATGTCATCAATGGTGGTATCTTCCCATGTTGCTTTAATGGTGCCAAAGAGTTTCCAGTTGGTGGTCGTTCTGCTTCTCTTCTTAAACTTTGCAGCCTTTTCTCCCTGTTGCAGGAAGTAGAATTTTGCACGAAGGAGACAGTGGTCCAATCCTGTTTGGAATTTGGGGGATGACAGCAACACTCCTGATGTGGAGTTCTTCAGCCCATCTTCTCGGTCCTATATTGGCATTAAAATCACCGACTACGATCTTGTAGAAGGTGTCATCTTTTTATAGAACTCCCTCAGTTCCATGTAGAATTTATCAATTTCATCTCCTTTGTATGTGGATGTTGGTGTGTAGACAATGAAGATAGAAATTGCTGGCAGTGGACCACATCTCTTCAAGTGTAATCATCCTATCCGGTTTGTTAGGCATTCAAATGAATCAATGTTGATAGCCATGTTCGTGTTGACAAGGACACCAACCCCACCGATGCCTCTTTTGTCGCATTCCAAGGAACAATTCTTCTCCGGTGTCAAATACTGCATGATGCACTGATGCCTCCTCATCTCAGTCAGACCAATGATGTCGTACTTGATCTTTTGCACTTGCACCATCAGATCCTCAATATATGCTTCCGATGCTAGCGTACGTGCATTGAAAGTACAGACAGTCATTTTAGTCCTTCTTTGTTTTGGCAGCCTGGGATGGTCGTGAAATTTTATCAGGCACTGCTTGTTCGCCTTTCTTACTGCTGCCATATTAAGGGCTCTTTCGAGGTCAGGAAAATAAACATTTTTGTTACTGGTTTTGGCATATTGGACATGCATTGGACAGCTTGCGAGGCTCTTCCATGCAGGCGCTATACTCTCATTATTTTGTGGGGCTCTCTCACAGGGGTGGGTAGAATATTCACAGCAATTTGGAGGTAAATCGCGCTGCCTCTGCACAGCTGCACGCAATGGGGAAAGCTGGTTTCTGCCCTGCCGGGTGTAACTGTGGGTCATATCCCGGGGTCATACCATTCTTTTATTTACTTTATTTCAAGTGTTTTGTGCTTTAAAACAAGTGTTAGAAACGTTTTCTTCCTTGACGTCTTAGCAAGCTTTTAATATATTGTACCTGCTATTATTCATTCAGTTTTAAAATTGTCCATAGCCTGAAAGTGTGTTTTATTTATTGGTATTTTGCTTTTTTTCTCACACCCATCAATGTTCAAGGATTAATCCTGGCTCTGCACTGAGGAATTACTCTTGGCAGTGCTCAGGGGACCATATGGGATGCTGGGAATCGAACTTGGGTCAGCTGCATGCAAGGCAAACACCCTACCTGCAGTGCTGTCACTCTGAACCCCCTGAAAGTGTGTTTTAAAGCAGATAAAATGTTGGTAGGTTGAATATTAATGTGATAGAAATAAAAAAAAGCATGAAAAAAATGAATACGTTTTAGGGGACAGAAGCAAAATTGAGGGTTTTTTTTTTCTGTGTTTAAGATTATAGTTTTTCCTAGACTATTTTAAGAATTATAGAAAAGGCCTGGGCCACCTTGGATGAACCCAGGGCCACGGCAGAGCATGGCAAGTGACACGTGGTGTATTTGTTTTTTTTTTTTTTTTGCTTTTTTTTGGGGGGGTTACACCTGGCAATGCTCAGGGGTTTCTCCTGGCTCTGCACTCAGGAACCACTTCTGGCGGTTCTCGGGGGACCATATGGGATGCTGGGGATCAAACCCGGGCCGACACAGGCAGGCTGCGTGCAAGGCAAATGTTCTATCTGCTGGACTATCACTCCGGCCCCCTGTGGTGTATTTGATATGCCAAAAACAGTAACAATAATGGACCTCATTCCCAATGAATGGAGACTTTACTGGTGCCCACTGGAACAAATTGATGAACAACAGGAAGACAAGTGATGCAAATAATACAATTTAGAATAAAGAAAGGTAAACTGTTCACTTCATTTACTCATTTATCAATCCATTATTTGCTGCATACTGGATCTAGATGTTAGACTACATGCTAAAATATGAAACAAAGGAAACATGGTCCCTAACTTCAGGTAATAAGCTTTGGTTGGATACTGCAGAGGTCATAGAAATAATACTTTTGACAATGCATGGCTTTTTTTTTAATCTTTTTTGGGTCACACCCAGTGATGCTCAGGGGTTACTCCTGGCTCCGCAACTCGGGAATTATTCTTGACAGTGCAGGGGAGTATATGGGATGCTGTGGATCAAACCCATATTGGCCACGGGCAAAGCAAAAAGTCCTCCCCTTTGTGCGCTCGCTTTGGTCCTCCATGTCTTTTCTAATCTACCAGTCTCAGTAAAACCGGAAAAGATTAAAAGGATAATTATGACGTTATTAAACACCATTACACACCCCTTTAGCTGTCCCTGCCGTACCACTATTACCCTGCACATGACACTTTTGTTCTTAAACTTGTCTTTCTTGTTTTCTTCTGATCCCTGTGGGTCTCTCTGCAGTGTGCAGACACTTGAGGAAAGGTTTATCAAGGTCAGAATACAAAGAAATTGATTCTATTCCCATATTTTACCAGTGGACTTCTTTTGTTTTCTATACTTATGTGCCAACCTCCTCCCCCTTATTACTGAAAGGGAAAGGTTGACGCCTCCTTTCCTGAATGGAATGGTTGCAAGAATATATTCTACAGTAAACAGTTTTAATGAACTGTGGGTAACAGTAATATCATTTCACAGAAGAGATTCATCCTATTGCAGTTTAATTAAAATCTTTCTGCTGATGGAAAGTTCTCTCTCTGGTGTTTTCTTTAATACATTCATGATGCATCTGTCTGGACTCCCTTGCTAGAGATATCTTTCATTATAATCCACTTATCTAAGTTTGTAATTAAACTTCCAAATGTAAAATTTCCAGTGGCAAATTGCCAGGGTACCCAATGAACTTATCTTCCTTCTTTGATAGAACTCACTCTGAAAATTTTGGTTTTGCATTTTACTCATATTAATTTTAATATTCTATTATAATTTTAAAAGCATTTGTATATGTGCACATGCATATGTACAAATACAATAATAGTGCAAAATAGTACATGAATATAAAGAATTCCTTATAAACTTCTGCCCTTTTCTAGGATTTTGTAGGTAGATTATATTTAAATGGGTAGATTTCATTATAAAGTAAGAAAATAGTAATGAAATATGTTTGTAGACAACTGCATTCAGGCTAAATTGGTCTATTGGCAATACCCAGAAACAATTTCAAAAACCTTTGGAGATATTTGTTGAGATAATCTACTCTGTTTCTCATTGGTCAAGAATGGTCTTACAAGATTCCTATAGCTCGTGCAATAAAATAAGAACTGAAAAGCACATTTGCATCTCAGCAGTATTTGACATGTTCTCTTTCAGATATTACTTTGCTTTTGGGAATAATACATTGAGTCAAACTGAAAGGAAAACTTTTTTTTTCAAATCCTGTGAACCTAATGAACAACTTATTAATGGTCAATACACAGCCATAATAAATGAAAAGTTATAAAAGATAATGGAAGATACTGCTAAACATTTTTATTGGATTATAAACATGTTATTATTTTATGTCAACTGTGACATATTTTTCAATAAGATTCTTTGCAACAGTAGGTGTATAATTAATTAAGAGAACACAAAATTATTTTTACAGTTTAACCGAGTAATTCCCTTGACATGAAAGATTCAGAATATTAACATTGTAGAAAATAGTGAGTAATTACTTTTTTAATTTTAAAGGTCAATAGCATTTTGAAAAATAGGCTATCATCTTCACAATTCTAGTTGTACTAAATTTTCATAATTCTATTTAGAGTTGCTATTAAGTATAAAACCACAAAATCACTTTTATATATTTCAAATGTATGTATGGTCACGATCACGATCACTATCACGATCTTCCTGTTGATCATCTATTTGCTAGAGCGGGCACCAGTAATATCTCCATATGTCCTGTCTCATGCCAGTAGAGCCAGGGGCGTCGGCTTGCTACAGGAACATAAAGAGCCTCAAACCATTATATTAGGTCATGGGAATGACCTAATGTAATTGTTACTGGAATTTGGCATATCAAATACAACACGAGAAGCTTGCCAGGCTTGCCGAGCGGGAGGCAAACTCTTTTAAACACCTCCAAATAAAGCATTTATTGATGAACAGCATGGCCGCAAGGGGCCGCGTGAGCCGTGCTGTGATGGGCTAGTCTGCTGGGTGGAGCTCTGACGAGAGGGAAGTCCAAATGTGGAAAATGGCGGCGCCTGTGGAGTGAGGGTGGTGGTCTGGCTTGTTGTGAGGCTCTGCCGAGGTGGTGGACCAGGGCTAGAACCCACCATGCCTCCCGACTGCCTCATGAACGGCTGTGCACAGGGAGAGCAAGGAACAGCTCTGCCCCATGTCTGAGAGACTCTGGACCAGCATACCTGGGCCGGATTGAGGAAAAAGCTGCTGCAGGGTGGGTGTCGATGATCCGGGCTGTGATGGGCTGGTCTTCTGGGTGGAGTTCTGACAAGAGGGAAGTCCAAATGTGGAAAATGGCGGCGCCCGCGGAGGTGAGGGGTGGTGGCCTCACAAGAGCCTCACAACAAGCCAGACCACCACCCTCACTCCACGGGGCGCCGCCATTTTCCACATTTTTGTATGTATGGTATTTACTACAAATATATGTATGCTTATAAGTTTCGTGAAAAGGGAGGATCATATTCTTTTCTGTACCTTTACACAGAATGAACTATAGTATCTATCAATTAACACTATGTGATTATTTTACATCTCAAGATACCCGCAGAAGTGATTTATTTATTTATTTATTTTTGGCTAGACTCAGTGGTATTCATGTTTTACTTTTTGGTTCTGTACTCAGGTATTATTTCTGATGACTCAGAGACCATATTGTAGTGGAGCTAGGGTCAAACCCTGGTTGCCACATGCAAGGTGAGTGCCCTACCTGCTGTATTGTCTCTTGGGACCCGACAGAAGTTATTTACTAACTTTATTATTCTATAATGTAATTCTCTCCAATTCATATTCTTTCTGTAATTAAGATCTTTCAAAATTGTTAAATATACTATTTTCTTTATTTTTAATTTTGACTATTTCATTACTGTTGTCACAATTCATGTATCTAACTTTAAATTTTGTTTCATGAAAAATTAAAATAATACTTGAGGATTTCAAAAGAATATATCTTAAAACTATATTTCGATATTTTTGTTAGTATACTGGACTGTGTATAATGTTTATAATGGGAGAAAATAGTCAACTAATCACCATAACCCAAATGATGATCAAGGATTATAACTACTAAATTGATTTTAGTGAACACAGTGAAGTGAATTCAGAGCTCAAACAAAAGAAATGTTATACACATAAGTCATACTGTAGGTTCATGCAAAATTATGAGTTAGAAGCTATTATTTACAATATAACCTTTTTCTGTCCCAATGAAAAATTCTACTCAAACCTAGTGCAATATAGTAGCTATTAATGTTGTAAATAAAACACAAGTACATATTTGATACATATTCATATCATTGAACTTTTTCATAAATGCAAGGATTGAGTTAATAAATGCAAGAATTAAAGATTCTGTAATAGTTTTTATTGAAGAAAAGGAGAATTCAATAGAATGTTGAATAATAAAGCAAGGAAGGTGCTCAGATGATGAATAGGAGATCATATTTTAAAAGCGATTTCCTTTAGATACTTTTAAAAATTATCAAGAATTGTGCTTTCTTACAAGAGCCTGCAACTTTTGGATTGGCCTATTCTGTGCTTTAAGAGTAAAGTATCAGCAGGAACTGAAAAGTTAGTATATGGTTGAGGGGTTCGCCTTTCACTTTGATCATGGCACACCATATGCTACAGAAATGCACCAGAAATTATCCCTAACTGCAGAGTTAGGCTAGTCCTGAGGATAGTCAGGAGTGTGGCTTCTAAACAAACAAAAGCTAATAAAATTAAAAGTTGATATTTTCATCAAGTACATGAAAAGAATGTTCTTTTCTTAAATGAGATATAGCACTTTAATTCATTTTTAAATTTTCACAAATATATATATATATATATATATTCATTGGAAGAGTCCACTACCTGTACCTTGGACATACTGTATGTTATGTACTGATATTTAAAATTTGTTCTTAACATGTCTTCAAAGCCCAGTGTTTGCTAGATGAGCTTTCAACTGTGTTGTAGTCACATACATACACACACACAAAGTAGATATACATGTGCTCTCCCTGTGCCCAGCCGCTCACATAGCGCCCAGGAGGGATGGCAGGTTCTAGCCCTGGCCCACCACCCCAGCAGAGCCTTGCAACAAGCCAGACTACTCCCCCACTCCATGAGGGGCCTCCATTTTCCACATCCGGACTTCCCCCTCGTCAGAACTCCACCCAGCAGACTAGCCTGTCACAGCCCGGCTTGTGCGGTCTGATCCGGCTGCGTGGTTCATCAATAAATGCTAGATTTAGAAATGACTACAAGAGTATGCTACCTGCACGGCAGAGCCTGGCAAGCTACCCATGTTGTATTTGATATGCCAAATACCAGTAACAATTATAGACCTCATTCTCATGATCTGATGGAATGAAATGAGGCTCTTTATGTTCCTGGAGCAAGCAGATGCCCTTGTGTCTACTAGCAAGAGCCAGGACTTATGGAGTTGTTACTGGGGCCCTCTCGAGCAAATCGATGATGAACGGGAAGACAGTGATTATACATAGACAAATATTTATAATTGTGGGGTTGGCAGTTCGCCCATTACTTAAGTAAGCATTTGTTTTAAAACATGCCTGTTATCCAGGCAATATACTGGATGCTGGTTATATAAGAGTGCAGAAGAGTAAGATACTAGAACAGAGAAAATAAACTAAGATGTGCAAGATTTGTTTTATTTGGTATGAATTTTGTGTTACAAATTGTTAACTTGGGTGGCAATCATGTAAGTGATATTGCTCTGGGCATATGGTTGCTTAAGCATGACTCTAAAACTTAAGTTGTGAGATAGCAAAGCCATATGGATGTGTCAGAATAACAGTACAAGTACCTGAGAAGGTATATCCTGAGGGACATGAAAGGAATCCATATATCTGGGCCAGGGATGGGTAGATTGGACGTGGTTCTCTGAGGTGATTAGATGAATTTTCCATGAGATGAACAGTATATGGTTCTAAAGTTTACAAGTGTGTCCATAATATTTCAGAATCAGGGAGAGCTTGGCAACTGCAACAAGCTACCAATATAAAAATGTTCTTATGATAGGCTATGCCACGTGTGAACAGATTCTTTGACATTGTGAAGTTTAGTCGTTACTCTGTTTCTCCTTATTTTAGTTCTTACGCATGAAGTTCCCCTTTCTTCATTACAATGACACTTAACAATAAAAGGAAAATAAGTAGAGCTACTTTTCTTCAAATAATACACCTATTGCCTGTAGAAGCTAATGTGGAAATTAAACCATCCTTAGCCATTTCGCCCTTCCGCATTTATCAGATCTCCATTGCTTCTTAAATTTTTTGAGAAGCTGTATTTGCAATTTATGGAGTTCCAGAGAGACACCTCCTTTCACTAACAGTTATGTCTGTAAACAGACCCAATGTATCTAGAGAAGAGCACAGATATGCTTAGAGTTAGGCTTGCTTTCATGTGAACTTACAAGAAAAACAAGAAACAAGTGGCTTGAAGATGAGTTTTTCTTCTCACAGAGCCCATAGCAAGACGGTCTAGAATGCTTGGCTTGCTGTAGCTGCTGCACAGTGCTGCCTTGTCTAAGGTCTCTGAAGCCCCATTGCCTAGTGTTTATTGGGGGGTACAGCGGGTGGTGGGGTTTTTGTTCAGAGTCTTGAATGACTGTTATCTCCAGGCGTTATAGATAACTGCTGCACGCAGGGCTGTGGGGAAGACTTCTAACCACCCCCTTTACCCTGTCATTTATGCCTGAATATCACTAGCCACAGCTGTGTTGTCTGTTATGTGGCAACTGTAACTGTTAGGAAATCTGGGAATGATGATGGACTTTCTAGGAGAAAGGGAGAATATGATCACTGTATCACAGTATCACTGTCTTCCCATTGTTCATCGATTTGCTCTAGCGGGCACCAGTAACATCTCCATACGTCCTGTCACAAGCAAGTGCAGCCCAAGGGCATCTGCTTGCTCCAGGGACAGGAAGAACCTCAAACCATTCCTTCAGGTCATGGAATTGAGGTCCATAATTGTTACTAGTTTTTGGCATAACAAATAAAACATGGGTAACTTGCCAGGCTCTACACATGTAGGTGGTATAGTCTCAGTAGAAGGCTCTCATCTCGAGCATTTACTGATGAAACTTAGAGGGAAAGATCAGGTTTTCTCTTGGGCGGAGCTCTGAGGAACTATGTAGTCTGGATGTTGAGAATGACTGACCACATGATGTGTGGGTTGCTCTGGCTTCTTGCTAGACTTACTGGGATGAGAGAGGTATCAGTTAGAACCTGCCTAGAACTGTATACAGTGTATAAATGTGAAAGATTCTGGGAAGGACCTTATCCTAAAATCAGTATTATCTAAGAATATGATAACACTTCCCATAACAAAATGGAAGGGTTTGAAATTTCCAGCCTTTCCCCTCATCCATTATGTATGTTTTTTTTTTCTTTCTGTGTTACACTTGACTCTGCACTCAGTTTTTACTCCTGATGGTGCTTGGGGGACCATATGGGATGCCGGGGATTGAACCTGGGTTAGCCATGTGCAAAACAAATGGCCTACCTGCTGTGCTATAACTCCGGCACCTCCATTATGTTTTGTAGCAAAATAATTATGTAAAGTATTTGTGTAGACTTTGCAAAACTTATTGTGGCTTCATAATGTCTTTCAAATATATAGTAATTTTAATGCAGTTATCCTAAAGTATACTTTAATAGTACACTTGTAAGTATCTCCACACTTTTGCTTGATAAAATTTAGGGTTCTGAAGAATGAAGTGCATGGAAGATGAGACCGGTGGCTAATAGACTTGAGGAACTTATAAGCACCTTGACATTGAAAAGCCAGAGGTTACTCTCATAAAATAGAGAAGATAATACTTGCTTTCTCCTTCAGAGGGTCATTGTGAATCTTTAATGGGGTTCTTGATACACAGCACTTCTGGCTTCTCAGAAATAAGGCACGAAATCACAAGATTGAGAGGTTGAAAAATCCTTTCTTACTTCATTGCTGGAGAACAGCATCGTAACAGTCTTTTAGCATTGCAGATGTGCGTTCTTAAATTTGAAAAAAAGTTACAAATAACAATGGAATCTGCTTAATTAATTCCTTCTCTGGCTGGTACTTACCCAAGTACTTTCATTCATTATGTTTTCTATTCACACCACCAAGGGTCCCCGGGTGCTTGCTATCTGTAGGAAACAGTCTGATGATCTGAGGTCCGTGACCTGCCGTGGTCACCATATGTGAGACAGGAAACAGATGGAACTTTGGTACCAGGACTGTTTACCTTTATTTGTTCAAGTTTGATATTTTCTGGCTGAGATCAATTTGAAATAATTACTTGGCATTCGTAATGCCCCGTCTTTTCACATATGCAGCATCGGAACATTGCTCAGAATACTATGAAAAGACAAAGTGAAAGATGTTGTAAATTGCTGCCTTGTTTATAACAAGATTCTCCTTAGATGTAGGAAGACTTTCTCTTCATGGATATGAACCATTATTCATGATGGTGTTGTGCTCCAGTGCTGCTTTCTTACTTAGGGCAAGATTGCTTAGACAACTTACAAACAGCTTATCTCTGTAATATAGTGCTTATTATTGTCTCCATGCCTCAGTTTCCTTTTGTTTCAAATGCGAATCCAACAACTGACTAGTTCTGTGGTGATAAATAACAGAAGCACTAAATCTATATAATGCTTTAGAGAGTGTTGCCTTTTGACAATAGTGATTCTCCCAATTCATAAGTAGGGGATGTGTTTCCATTTCCTCATGTCACAGTAGTGGATGTCGGGGAGTGTTGAGTGAGGTAGTTGGATGGGGGTAGTGAGGATCAGGACAGTTTTGGTGGAGGAAAATGTCCACTCTGGTAGACAGTGTAATTTTGGAACAATGTAACCATAAAACCCTGTTAGTAACAATACTGCAAATTTCAGTGCTTAAAATAAAAAATAAAAACAAACAAACAAATAAATAAATAAATGAGCGAATAATAAACGAACAAATAAAATAAATAAATGAAAAGAAAAGAGTAAAAAATAGCACTGAGGTTATTACTGGGCAGATTGACATGAGAGGTGAAATAGAATGTACAGTATCGCATTAGAAAGTCTGCTGAGAACAAAAGCGAATCCCTGAGTGATTTCTTCTGCATTATTTAGTTTGCAATTACTGGCAGTAGGCTGCAATTGGAGTCACCTTCTAGGCCTGTTTGGTTGGGCCCAGCAGTGGGGCCTTTCCTCAGCTCCAGTGTCTGTGACCTCTGTTGAGTCATGTTCTCCCTACTTCCTGCGCCGTGGCTCTCTGGGGATATGACAGTCAAGTTTGTTTCCCTCCTGCTCATTGCTGCTCCCTCAGGATGTAAACCAGTGGGACAGGTTTTAAATTATATATATATATTTTTTTTTTTTTTTGCTTTTTTTTTGGGGGGGTCACACCCAGCAATGCTCAGGGGGTCACTTCTGGCTTTGCACTCATGAATTACTCCTGGTGGTGCTTGGGGGGACCATATGGGATGCCGGGATCGAACCCAGGCCAGCACGGGCGCGGCGTGCAAGGCAAGCGCCCTACCTGCTGGATCATCGCTCCAGCCCCAAATTTGATATATTTTATGTGCCTTTTTTTTCAATATTTAAGGACTTCAGTGATAAGAATACATTTAATGGAAAATGAAAGACATAGGAAGTATAAGACACATTTTTATGTTTGAATGCCCTTCAGTTTATTAGAAAACCAAGTTGAAGTGGTGAAACCTTGTTTATGCTATCTCTTAATATTTACTAGTCTAGAACCAACCTTTCAACCTTGCAAATACATTTTGGGAAGCTCAGATATACAGTAAATAAGTTGATTTGGAGACTCAACAACTGTCATGATATAAATTATTCATGTCATCCTGGGCTGCACATGCTTCCTGCATTATGTAAAAAGTAATTTGAAATCATAGTTACTACATTTTTCATCTGGCATTATATGAAGCAATGGGATCACTAATTGTTCATTGTTTCCTCTCATTGTGTATACAATAGAAGGATGCTCATGTGCTTTGCCAAATAAGTGGTCGATAAATGCCTTCTGGTGATTCCGACAGAATAATTTATCTGGTTTCAGGAATGTGGAAGCCCAGATTAAAATTTGTGTTTATATTCCATCCTGCACTTTCCTTAACTCAGCAGTGATTCTTATTTTAGCTACGTCTGTAAGGCATGAATCAGGCCAATGGATGGACGCTTCATCAAGTCTAGTGTCCTCTGAGTCAGGTTTCTAAGGCACATAGATCGTGAGGTCGAATGATGAAGGTAACAGCATACTAAAGTGCAGGGGGTATTTTTGAGGGGGCAAGATTGCTGTGGCATCATAAATTTAGATACTTTCATTTGTAATCTGGGAATTGTATTCCAGGGTTTATTTTTTCATGTGTTTTAGAATCTATTTGAGGTTTCCTGTCGGCACATACCTTCGTCACTTTATCTGTAATACTCAGGAGTATGGTAATAGCAATGAATGTCCAAGAGACTCCCTGTATTACTCTTCCCTGGGACTTGACCCGAAGGTCAGACACAGCTCTCACCTAGGTGGAGGCGGAACTGAAAAGGAATCTTGACAATATGGGTTCCTTTCTGCAGACAGTACAGCACTCTGAGCTGGTGAAGAAAACTAAGAGCTCATAGCAACCCGTGACCAGGGAGTTTGAAGTTTTGTCCAATTGAAATCCAAATAATTATGCAAAATTGAAATCATTTGTATATGAAGTAGTGGCCAGTCATTCCAAATTACGCATAGTCTCACTGGAATCTATTAATCTTTTGATGTAACATTTTTCACTCTTTTTATCCTTGAAACCGGCGCTTATCCTAAATGTGGGCCACTGCCTGGCAGTTATACACGAGGTAGCAGAATGTGGTATTTAGCTTCTCTACTTACTGACCTATTCACTAATCTGTGGATAAGTAGCTGAAGATCAATACTTCAACCATCTCCTTTTGACTTCTCATCTGTAGTGTTCTTTCCATTGGTTTGTGTTTTACTCACTTGAATATATTTTGGATATCCTAAATGTATGTCTCCCACTGATTATAATGTGTAGCCTGATCTTCTGGACTCTGGAGAGTTCTTCTCAGAATTTGTGTTCTTAAGAGAATGTTGGTCCTTCTAGCTAATGACCTTAATAGTGATAGTAGTAATAGTAGCTTAAAGTCAATCCCCTTTAGATCATAAATCATTATTTTTGTCAAAAGTTTCCTAAAATTACAGTGATTTAAATTCATCATTTTAAAGAAGGCAAGTTCTTTTTCTTCCTAGACTATAACTTTCAACCAATTTATTTGTAGGATTCCTAGAAGTTATTTTTTTTTAATGGAGGCAATATTTAGGTAGTTTTAAGTGCCTCTGGAATTATTGTCAGTGTATCTTGTTGAAAAAATGTTCAGACTAAGTCATTGTACCAGCTTCCTATTAAGAAGAATGAATATGTGTGTTTAAAAAAAAATTATGTTTTGTTTTCGTAGAATTTTCTCCTGATTTACATTGAAACACCATAGCTAG
Organism: Cryptotis parvus; assembly: GCA_021461705.1. Lineage (NCBI taxonomy): Eukaryota > Metazoa > Chordata > Mammalia > Eulipotyphla > Soricidae > Cryptotis > Cryptotis parvus. The sequence goes on along the minus strand of JAJIBD010004705.1, from coordinate 169,543 downwards.
TAATGGATTTAGATTAAACTACAGTTTAATATCCATGTGCCCAACATTTAGCAAAACCACGGTAAGGAATCATAGTCTCAGATATTTGTTTTAAGGAAATATGACCAGTTCACTTCACTATACCAAATGCATTTTAATTTTTCCAATAATTTATTTAGGTTTAATGAACTAGACTTAGTTCAGGGTGTGCGTGGAAGGGTGGGACATGAGGGGGAGCTGAGGCAAACAGCAAAGTAAGGCAGTAGTAAATTATCTAAACTGGGACCTCAACTTGCCCTTGTATATTGGACTTCATTTATGGTATACAATGCAGACATTTGAAAGATTCTTAACTGTTTATCCAAATATTCTTTTTTGTCATAGTTCAAGGAAGATTGTCAGAAAGTTGTGTACTTGAACTTAATTATATGACTCTTTGTAGAATCATGTGTACCAATTTGTACTCTGCTCCCATGCCCTTGGAATGTTCTAGAAGTACCCTGAGACTGTGTTTATAGCCTGCCATTATCTTTTTTATTTGATGCATTGATGTGTTTAGCACATCGCTCAGCATATCAGCTGCATTTATGAAGACTCTTGGGAAAAAATATCAGTGCTTTAGAATAAGGCATTTTTTCTAAAACACTACAAGGACTAATTACATATATGTACATATGTAATTTTCTGCTACATACATGAGTAACTATTTTTCATTGGTCAAGAGAATCTAATATTTGCTGATTTTTTAAAATCGTTCTGTGGATAAATGTTTAGATGCAATAAATTTTACTATTGATATGCTTTAAAATAAAAAGAATCTATCTCCTTTTTATTTAGGCACCATGATTTATAATGTGCTTATTAAGAATTTTAGGCTTAATGTGTTCCACTGCCACATGCGTCACTGGTGCTGGTGACTTTTCATCCATATCTCAAGATCCCCTCCAGAATCCTCCACCATGCTCTGGCAAATCTTTTCTTTAAAAAATTATGATAGTTTGGGCCACTTGTTTACAGTAGTTAGTGCGTACAGTTTTATGCACAGAGTTACCTCATCTTACCACCACCAAAGTGCCCAACACCTCTACTAATACCCCCTGTTACTCCAGTTTATCTCATTACTCTTCCCTCTCTTCTGGGCATTCTCCACTCTGTAATCCAGGGGCATGTATTTAACACCATACACTAGCTTTGTTTCCTTGTTGTATTTCTCTGTGTTCCACAGATCAGTAAAATTATTTGGTGTTTGTACTTCTTCTTCAAACTCACATTATTTAGCATGATAATTCCAGTTCTATTTACATTGTAGTGCACAGCACAATTTCATATCTTCTTAAAGCTGCAGAGTATTTCTCTTTTTAGGTTTAGCACCACACACAGCAATGCTCAGGCGTTACTCTTGGCTTTTCACTCAGGGATCACTCCTGGCATGCTCCGGGCACCATTATGGATTCCCGGTTTGAACTCAGGTTGGCTGTGTATAAAACAAATATACTATAGTTCTGCTCCTGAAGATTTTTTAAATATGAACCACAAGTTTATCATTTTTCTGTTGTTAAACATTTTAATTCTTTATATATCCTGGTAATTGTATTCAGCAGCTAAGTGAACATAGGTGTGCGTGTATTTTTTCAAATTAAATTTGTATGTATGTGTTGTGCGTGCGTGTGTGTGTGTGTGTGTGTGTGTGTGTGTGTGTTTTGGGGATACATGTCTACATGTCAAGAAGTGAAATTGCTAGATCACTTTGAAACTTTCTTACTTTTAAAATTTATATGGTTTTCTGTATCAGAAAATTCTTATATCTGATACCTTTTTATTTTAGCATTTATTCCATGAACCCATTTTAACTCAATAGAGTCCCATTTGTTATTTGTTGTCACTTTTGCTAGTGGAATCAAATTATTTAAAACACCTCTCAGATTTGTATCCTTTATGTTATGTCTGTATTTTCTTTAAAGTATCTTATGGAATATGGTCTGATTCACAGTCTTTAATACTTGTTGGATTATTTTACTTTAAAGTTATGTGAAAACTGGAGCCAACTTTAGATTTTCCTATACGGCTTTCCAGTCTTTTAATGCCGTTTGTCGGAGAGGCTGTTCCTGCCCCTTTTGTTTGTGCAGCTACTGTTTTAGAGGTAACTGTCTATCAGCAGGAAAGTTTCCCTCTGGTTGCCACTGGTCAGAGAGTCTGTCTTTATTCCAGCACCACATGATTTTAATTACTGTAGCATCATAGCACAATTCAAAGTAGGAAATGCAAATAATTCCTAACTTATTTCATCTTAGAATTGTTCTGGTTATATGGAAAGTTTTATGATTCCATACAAAAATTCAAAGAGATTTTTCTGAGACCCTTAAGAATATCATCAGAGGCCTGAGCAGTAGCACAACAGGTAGGGCGTTTGCCTTGCATGTGGTTGACCAGGGTTCGATCCACGGCATCCCATATGGTCCCCTGAGCACTGCCAGGAGTAATTCCTGAGCAAAGAGTAACCCCTGAGCACCGCTGGGTGTGAATAAAAATCTAAAAAACATTTAAAAAACTAGAATAATTAAAAAAATAATATCGTTAGAACATTAATAAGAGTTAAATTTCATCATTTAAGTCTTTGGGAAGAATGGTCATTTGACAATGTTAATTATTCTAATTCAAAACCAAAAAAATATGTTTTAACTTCCTTGTGTCTTCTATTTCTCTCAGTGATTTAGAGGTTTCAATATATAAAACTTTCCCGTGTTTCTTAAATTGACTTTTAGGTATCTTATGGCTATTAACATGTAGGTTTTTGATAGCTATTTTACTTAATTTCATTTCTGCACTAATTCATCAAGACCCTGAACAAATGGTTTGAGGCTCCTCATATTCCTGAAGCAACCAGATGCCATTGGGCTACACTGGCATGTGATAGGGTCAAATGGAAATGTTACTGGCGCCTGCTCGAGCACATCATGAACAATGGGATGTCAAGTGATTAAGTGATCAAGTGATGCACTTATTATTTCTTATTGGCATTTGTGGCTCCACTTAGTGTTTCTCAGGAACTGTTCCTGGCCCTGTGCTCTGGGGTCATTCCTGGCTGTGCTTTATTGGTGCAAATAGTGGAGTTTCAAGTTACAGGTAGTCTGAGCAGTAACCCAGGTCTCCCTTACCCTGCAATAAGCTAGTGTCTATGACTCGGTTAGCTTCTGGCAGCCACTGCTGTCTTGTGAGAATTTCTCCTCAGGTTGAGGAGGTTGAGCTAGCACCAGGTTGTGGTCCGTGGCACCATGGCCTCAGTGAGACCATGTAGAGTTGTAAAAAGTGGAGGAAGGGAATAAGGGATTTGGGGTAGAGCTGCCACCTGGGAGCTGCTTCGCAATGATTACAGAAGGGCCAAAGCACTTCATAACACCAAGTCTCAGTTCAGCAGCTCCAGGAAGGGGGACCTATAGAACAAAGACTGGGTTTAGCAGCAAGACTGAGCAATTCAGGCAGTTCAGCGAAAGACCTGGTATCCTTTTACTGGATCCTTTGCCATCTTTTCTCCTAGGTCTATTAATGTGTGTCTCATTCTTGTATTATAATAGGCCATGTCAGAACCTCTCATATCCAGCTAGAATTTTCTTAAGTTTGATTTATAAGAAATATTTGATATATATAAGAAAAATTTGACATATTTGATATATAAGAAAAAAATCTACTTGTTTACTCCAGATTAAATAGTCTAAAATGGATGTATCTTTTATTTTCCCCTTTAAACCTGCACTCCTGTGGTTCCTCCTCTCTAGTAAAGGGGTCCCATAGTATAGTCATTTAAATTTGTAATTTGGTGTCTTAAAAATATCTTATTTGTCTATAACTCTTTTTCCTGATCCAAATTCTCCAAATTCTCATTCCTTTGTTAGCCAAGTCCTCTTAATCAAGTTTTTTTTCCTTATTTTTCAGATCTCTTCTAATCTATTTGTTCATCTGCATTTACCTGGACTTTTTTAACTGCTCCTCAAACTGGCATCTTCCACTACTAGTCAATCAATCCATCCTATGCCCTGATATTATTTAAATACCATTTACTCCCCTGTGGTTCTTATTGTTATTTACAGAATGAAGCTCAAATTTCTCCTGTGATATTAATATTCTTTAGAATTTACCCCACTGTGTTGTAAATCCCATTTCCTTATCTTTATCTCCCTCTTAGTTTACTTCACAATTTACCAGTCCTTACACACAAAATGTGCTTCAGTGCCTGTTTTTTTTTTGCTTGAAAAGCCATTCCCAGTTTCTTCAGTTCTTATCTTTTCTAAAACTTTTTCAGATATTTCCCTCACTACTTTCTTTTTCTTTCACCACAGAAGAACTAATTGCCTCATCTTCCACTTTTTCTTTTCACCATATGCCTGTTAGAGCAATCCTTGTCATGTTTTCGGATTTTTTTCATCTCTGTAATTCATTCACCCAAAATCATGAGCTCAGGAAGGAATTTAGCTTGACTGAAGTAGTAGAAATAGCAGAGGTCTTCCTATTTTCAGGAATCAAAGAAAATAGTTTGGGGGTTTGTGAATTTATTAGTTTTGGTAATGACTTTAATGGTTCAAAATTCATAATATGGCTGAGACCTTAAACATTCATACTATATGTACTTCCTTTTTGGCAGTGAAGAATTTGTAATATTATGATAAAGGCACTGGGAATCAATTTGAATATTTATATTGTATGCAAAAAATTAACTGCCTTTATGTTTTCTTTTTAGGAATAGACCAGTCACGTGACTGAAAATCTGAAGAATGTTTCTGGAGGTTAATCTGACTGCTACGCCCTGGGTATGGAGAGCCATGAGGAAGCTGTTTCTGTTGCTTTATCTCATACTGTCCCATGCAGCTCATTTGGATGGCAGAAAGGATAATCAGTTTGTCTGGAAACCAGGTAGGAATGCCCTTCCTCTTCGTCTGTCCCATTTGTATTAATGAGCAGGATATGTATACATCTATTTTTTCATATCTTTGTTCTTATTTATGGAGAAGTAGAATCTTTTTTTTTTTTTGGAGAAGTAGGGAGTCTTTTTTCCCCACTAGGGAAAATAGACATCTTAGTTTTTATTTTATAATAAAGCTTGCATTTGATATTTATTTCTGCATAATTGTCATCTATTCATGGTGCTTATTATTATTCTGAGCTTGCATGTTGGTGCCAATTAAAGTTAGGATTTCTATAGTTACTTCTGCTTCTCCTTTGTCAAATGTTACCAATGTGTTTTACATTTGTAGCAATAATGATATATGATTTAGCTGATATCTCAGCTATAAATGCTTTGTACCAGTTATATAGGTTGCTTTCTTTTTAAAGTAAAATTAATTTTTGCTTATAAATATATCTGTAGGAAAAATTTTCCCAACAACTTTTCATATTTGTTGTGAATAGAAACTTGCTGTAGTATGTTTTGAAATCCTTAACTATCTTATCCATATAAAATATGGACAGTTGCATATAATTTGCAGACTTGTATATAATTTGTGGTCTCTAAATAGTGCCTAAATTTGTTATAGAAAATATCTGTTAAATTTAATTGAAACCATAGTACCATATTAAATTTATTATGAACCCTAGACATTGTGCCTTTTGTATCTATGATGTTTTGCTTTGCTCTGCAATTTACTTTATTGTAAAGTTTCACAATCACAACTTTAAAAATATTTATTACTGTTTTAAGAGCCCACTCTTGCAAATATAGATAAGTTATGCAGTTAGCATCTTGAAATTAGAAAATATAATGTCATAGAAAATCTATGGCCCCTGTAGAGTTTTCATTTTAATCTTACCATCTGTAAATTAAACAGATTGCAAACGTATTGTGTCACCATGGAGATATGTGTGAAAGTGATATTTTAATATTTAAATTACTTTGAAAGAAATAAGTGGATAATACTATAAAATATAATAAATAAAAACAGCACCATTAAAGATAGTCTTTGGGAGATTTAATTGTATTAAAGCCTCTATAAATTAATTTAATTGTATGCTCCAATACTACAGTAATGATTCATATTTTCCCCCTCACATAATTTTAAAAGCTTTAGAAAATAATGTGAAAAGTCAATATTGATTTTTTTTGGTGAATGGGGCTATGTGTTTTTGGCACAAAAGACTAAACACTTTTATGAAATCTAAATAGTCACATCTACGTGATTGCAGTAGTCCCCTATAAAGTTTTCAGAAAAGTACAATTTTAATGGAAAATAGCAAATGTGAACGCGATATGTTAAGAAATGAGCTTATTTCGAAGGAAATTTATAAAATAAGTCCACTTTTCTAAATGTGGGTCAATGGAACAATATGCTACAGACCTACCATAAATTGGAAGAATACTTTATATCTGTCAAGTATAGTTCTGTAACTGAGAATTCTTTCCTCCAGGCACATTGCGTTGTTAAAAACGAACATCTATGTCATCATTCTCATTTTTCCCTCAGAAAGGTAGTATGTATTTCCCCACTTTGATTTCATTTTTTGAATGACAAGTTTATTATTTGCATATGTCCAGACTTGAACAAGACAAAATTTGGGCCTTGAGGTAGTAAAACTGAAAATGTGCTTTCCTTGCAGGCAGCCAGCCCTGCTGCAAATTTCTGGCTTCACATATGATTTCCTGACCACGAGTCAGGAATAGCTCCTGAGCACGGCCAGGTGTGGCTCAGTTCTTTCCCCCACAAACCCTTCCAAAATAAAAAGCAAAATTAATTGGGATAAAAATCTTAATGCATTTCAGGAAATTTCCTTGCACATGTTAAATATGTCTGTGCATATTTTGTATGTAATTGAAAACCACACAAAATGCTATAGTTATTAGTTAAGTAGGGTTCTGCAAAAATATTAAATGATGTATGTAAAGTAAAGGAGTAATAAAAAGACATTTAATAAAATTAGGAACGTGTAAAACAAATTTAAGAAGAACAGCTAGTAATTCTAAATTACTAGTAATTGTGAATTGTATAATACCCTGAGCTGGTACTTTGGGAAGTCTTAAGGGGCTAAGAAAGAGAGTGAATTACAGAATCAAGAGGCAAAACTTTATGAAGAGATTTGACAGATTTCATAACCCTCTGGGGAAAATAATCAATGAAACCTAGAAAGGAGGATTGGGGAATCTAGTGAATAAGAACTTCTGGCTCTTCTCTGACTTCCCACTAGCTGAATCCTACCAGAATCTAGCAGGCAATGAACTCTTTGAGACATCAACGGCACTAACTATCTGGATCGCACACAGGATAGCACCTAGAGAATGCAGAGCTGAATATTTCTAATTAATACTTACATGAAAATGATTATATGTAATTGCACTTCTTTAATTCAGTATGAGCCAGAATCATACTCTTCATACTCGTTTGCAATTTCCTTTTATAATAAAAGGAATGATGTCATATGCATGTTCTTGTAATATTTGCACAGCATTTCATATTGTTAATTATATTGTTATTATTCCATACGTTACTCAACTACTACCAAGTTGCTCCGTCATTTCTTTTCCTTATGCTCAACATGTCAGTACTTTGATCATTTTATTTTATTTTTTTTTTAATTAATTTTTTTATTTTTACAATTACAAAGATATACAATTAAAAAGTTCATATTTGGGTTTTGGTCGTACAGTGTAGCAGCACCCATCCCGCCACCAGTGCCCATACTGATAGCAATGCAACATTATTTTAAAAGTAAGCAATGAAAAAAAAGTAAGCAATGAACTAATCTGAAGAATCATAGGTCATATATTTTAACAATCATTTAGGTCAAGATTTTCAAAGACAACCTCAATAATTTAGAATGTAACCTACTTAGTTGTGTTTATTATGTATTTTACATTTTCTTTATTTTTTAAATGCAATTGAAATTAACTGTATTTTATGTTTAGGTCAGTGTAATCTGGAATTTAAACAGATTACCATGGAGATTCAGATAAATATACTTTGATTTAGAAAGCAGAAACCAGTTACTGAGTGGAAATTGCCAGTCATTTAGTCTCCTTAATTGTGTCTATTGTTTTTCTCTCTCAGTCCATGGAGTAGATGTTAGTCAAACTCATCCAAATGAAAGGCATAGCTAAGTGAGCCCTGCCATTTGAAAAAGCAATGGATTGAAGCATACAAATTATTATTGAAATATATATAGTCATAGATATAGCTTATGTAATATACTTATAATGTAATATTTGAAACATAATTTGTATTAAATTGCAAAAGGGTCTCGTAATGAAGGAAAGTCTAGTGAGTTGTTATCGGGTTATTCAGATGGAAGAACTGTTGAATGTGTATAATTATGTGTTGTGTCAAGAAATGGTTTGTGTCAAGAAATCCGCCATTTATGACTAGACAAATGAAAAATGACAAACTGCATATCAGGGAAGGAGTCATGTTGCTTTTAACTTTAAGTAAAACAGCGTATGTTGTAGAGATTAAGTGATCATGATTTCTAAAGTCACAGGCACAAGTGGTTGTTACTAAATTTCTCATTCCCGGTTCTGTTAGGGAACTGGGAGTGATCATTCACCGAGTTATTATTATGTACTCTCATGACATAGAGAGTAAACCAGGTAATTGCTTGGTCCTCATAAATAGTATATCAGACAGGAAGAAAAGTTAGAGATGATAAATGCCTACAAGGAAAAATAAGGCAAATGGGAGGGCATGTACTGATATAAGATAGATATGGTTTTTTTTGAACCTGAAATATAAAATCAATATAACTAAAAAATTTCAACCATTATACGATAAACCAGTATTTTTCCTTTTTACATACATATATGTCCACGCATATACACACATAAGGCATTATAATTCATAGTACTGTTAATAGAGTTTCAGGCATTTAAAGTTCTAGCACCGCAGCCACAACTAGAGTGCTGGCATTACTCCATATTTTTTCTCCACGTCTTTCTCATTCCTCCACTCTATTCCCTTGGCAAACTCAGTTTTGTAAACTGCCTCTTAGGGTCTGTAACCATGGAAGAATTTGTAATTCCCTTACTCTTTCTTTATATTCCACATATGCGAGAAATCTTTCAGTATTTATTCCTCCCTCTAATTGATTTCACTCAGCATAATATGCTTTAGTTCAATCCACATAGTAGCAAATTACAGGATTTCATATTTTCTTATAGCTGAGTGGATTTAATTGTGTATATATGCCGCAATTTCTTTATCCTACATCTGTTCTTGGACACATGATTTTGGATCTGAATATAGCTACTGTGACTAGCATGACAATGAACATAAGAGGGCTAGTATTTTCCTAACATTTTTTGTGCTCTTTGATAGGTGGCGAGAAGCAGGGTCACTGTGTTACCAGGAAGTTAAATTATTTAAAATTATCATGTTTTTAAAATTTAATAATCATTATTAAAAAACTTAACTGTAAAGTTTCATGCATATAATGTATCATCACCGCACCTACAGAATGACTCCTTCTTTGCACCGTTGTCTCAGGGTACCCCCTCTCCCAATCCCTTTCCCCGATATAATAAGCTCAGTTCTGCAGATGAGAAGGCTTCAAAGCTTAATTATTGATAGTCTTGTCTGAAATAAAGTAATACAGTTCATTTTAGCTAATGTAATATGCATACAGTGGTTTTAATCCTTATGATTTTGATGTGTATGGTTACCTCACCAGAGTGCCCAAATACCTCCACCCATGACCCTGTGGATGTTGGTTCTTGTTTTCCACATCCCAATAGGGGTTGGAATTTTAAGATGTGCTATTGGGTGCTTTACCAAGGCACTGAATGTGAATAGAGACCTGATGGAAGCTAGGGACCTGCTGACAGGGATATTGGGGAAGATTATTCTATGTGGAAAAAATAAAAGGCCTTGAATCCAGATTGTGCATGGTATGTTTGATGGCAAGAAAGGATGCCTGTATGCGGGGATAAATAACACAGATGCGAGAAAGCTCAGGTCAAAAGTCATAGGGTCATTTCAGGCGTATCCTTTTGAGAAAAAAATACAATTTGGTTTTTATTCTGGGACACTTATTCTGGTACTAATTACCAGAGTGAAAACTAGGGATGCTGCTGTGTATCCAAGAAAGTTCAGGACAGTCCCTACAGAAAATAATTATTAGTTCTTCCAAATAAATTGTGAATATATACAGAAAGCCCAATTTAAAGCAAGACCAGCAGCTTTACTTACATGGTGTGTAAGAAGGGAAAGAGATCAGTGATAGATTTTAATGTGTACACCTAAACGACAAGGTGTGGAAGAACTCTCAATCCATATTATATTATTATATTATATTAATATATATTAATATCATTTTAGTCAAAATTATGTTTTCCAAGTGAGTTTAGAAAGGACTAGGGAAAATATTGACTGTGAAGAATAATATCTAAAAGTAAAGGAAAATCTTTGTATATATGTGGAAAGACAATAGTTCTTTCAATAGCTTAAAATTTCCTAAAATATTCCTCTGGTATAATGGAAATTGCTACATGCTTTTACAGAAAAGCAGGCTCACACATGCAGACATAAGAATCCAGAGAGGAGAAAGCAACTGAACCTCTATACACCCCTATTTTAGAAGACGGGCTTAATGAGAGAGAATAAACATGAGGGAATATTTTGAAAGTCATGTTCGGCACAAAAAATATTAAAAGATGTAGCGTGCAGTGGCTACTCAGTACATGTTAGTTATTTCTAGAATTATTATACAGTAGTCTAATTTTGTGACTTCTGCTTTATTTATAATTTTTGGAACAATTTTCTTCCTTAGGTAAACATAAGGAGAACAGTTTGGCAAGGATGCGTACTTTATTTATTATTCAGCTTTCCCAAAGCATGATATTTTTTGCTTTAGGAACAATATGAACAATATAGTACATATAGTTTCCTGTCAAATGTATATAACGCCAAATAAATAATTGAAGTACTGGTATTACCACCGCACCCTGACATCGGTGTGTGCCACAAAATCTCCCATCATGCCCCAAGATCCCTTTACTCCACATAACCTATGATTTCATTTTTATTGACCTTTTCATGGGGATTGTCTATACCTCGGCTTCTTCACTGTCCTACTCTGAAGATTAGCAGCATCATCTTGTATTTTTACCAAGTTAGTGGCACCATCATTGGAACTTTTCTGCTCACTTAATTTGACTTGCTTTCCTCCACTTCCAAACCAATTGTAGTGGACAGCAAAAACTTCATCTTTTCTCATAACTGAATACTATTCCATTGTGTATATATACCATACTTAATTTATCTATGCAAGAAAATATTCTAGAAGTCTCTTTTTCTGTAAACCAAATTGATCTTCAAAATTCAGATCTCTTCCCATGATAACCTTTGGAGATGGAAGGTTGAAATTTGAAAGAGAAAGAATAGAAAAATAATATGGACTTTATTACTCCAGGCATTGGACAAGGTGATTGATTTTTTACTTTAAAAGCATATTATATGTTTTGGTGGATGTGCAATGAGGTAACACATGTTCTTTATACAGGATGCAGGCTGGCAGTGAAACTGGGCAGAGCTGGAGGAATTTGGCTCTGATGATGGCATTGGTGCTTGAAGAGTGTATCCTGAAATTCAGTTATGGATAACTTTGTAAAGCATGGTGATGTAATAAAAATTTGAAACAAAATAAACAAGAAAATAGTCTAAATAATTTCATTGACTTTTTTAGATCTAAAAGCTTTCTCTATGACAAACTCTTGGAAAATGTTCATTTCAATAGTTTTGCACTAACTCCTGTCCAGAGAAGATTGACTATATTTTAAGAATTATTTATGTTTTAGAATTAAGTGGGTAGCTTGGAATTAATCTTTTGGAAAGTAGAAAGATTAAGATGATATTGCAAAAGAAACAAATACTTTATATGTGTTAATATTTATTTGTAACTTAAATAATGTTTGCAGTATTTAAAGTTAAGCAAAAATGTACACTCTACTTAAAGATTAGTAATTTCATAAAATAAAATGTTCTTAATAGAATCATTTTTGTATCTTTACTAGATTAAATATTTCTTACACAAAATTTCTTCCATTATTTTGATAAAATTTAAATAAATTAAGCACATAAATGCCAGTTTATCTTAGAGGCATGCGTATATAATCTCTCTGTGGTAATTTTTTGGTACCCCAAAGCCTGAGACATATGGTATGTATTCACTTCCCAAAAGTCTTAATTATTTGATTCAGTGGTGCTAATAATAATATTTCATTATTTTGAATAACTCATTAAACTGTTATACTACCTAAATTAAAGAAAATAAACCTATCTATTTTTTTTAAAAAGTGCTTTTATATAGACTATCTGTCAACAGAGATATTTTTTCCTATTTAATTCACTTCTATATCACGAATACATGTACTACATAATGAATACATAAACTATTCCTCCTACATTAAGCACTTATTCTGTTTGGGACATTCTGTGTGTGTGTGTGTGTATGTGTGTGTGCATGTGTGTGCATGTCTGTGCTTATGTTTGTATAAATAGGAGACCAGAATTGATGATGCCAAAGAAATAGAAAGTAGATGCCTCGCTATTCTAGCACTTCAAAGATATATTGGGAAAACAATGTGAAGTGATTGAAAACAGAAGTCAGTCTTAGAATCAGTAAACGAAATGATGAAAATAAGTGAAATGAAAAGACATGCTCCAACTCCTTTTGAAAGTCACTGCCTAGAGGGACAGAGAGGGAAGTAAGAGATAAATATCAAATCCTTTTCTATATTTCCAAACATGGTGAAACTCTCTGAAATGTTTCTTGAGCCAAATATAACTAAAATAGCCACTTCTAGACTAGTGAAGCAATGTCTTTCAACTTCTGTCTGTTGACACAATGCTTAGTGACCGCTGGTCTACCACATAGGTTATTTTATGCCAGTCTGCAGCCTGGTGCATGGATGGGTGCCAGTCCTTGGGTATAAAAAGGTAGAAAACCACTTCACAGAAAATCACGAAGGACAGACATAAATGCAGGGAATGAGGAAGTTGAATTTAAACCATTCCTCCCAGAACTAGTTGAACTGCGACTAGCTAATTATACCAGAAAACTATGGCAGACTGAGATATTCACAAGAAGAAATTCAAGAATTTCATAGTCAACTGAAATATGATGACATTATAGCTAAATATATGTTGAGGGGAGTCATGATCAACACGGTACGTAGTTCTAGTAATAATATTTCACCTGCTAAGATCAAGTCAGGCAGCAATCCCAGAAAAGCACAGAACCCATCTCTTTATCACGAAATACTGAGACGTGTCTCTTCAAACCCGAAGCAGAGGTTTACCATGACTTTTCCTTCCGTGGTGAAATATCCAAAAAACTATTCATTCCAGCCCTGCTGATAATATCCTTGAAGAATATGGATTTCCATTGTAGAATTCACGTTCCAAATGCTGCTTAAGGATTTGTTTCAGCCTCTCCATCCTGTGGTATTGCAAGTAACCCCAACAAGAGAGAGCCCCCAAAAGAACCTTGTTATAATGTCTAGAAAAATGGCATGTAACAGTGCTCACGCTTGCAGGAGAAGCACTGTAGCAGAGAGAACAGCTCTGTCCAAATCCTGAACTCTGCTCGCTTCTAAATAATGTTGGCAAATCTGTTTCCTTAGAGGCTGAGGACTAGAGCTTTGCACTGCAGCCTCAGGGGGCGAGCTGCAGCCTAGAATAAGCTATTTCCCTTGCTGAGCCTTGCCTTGAAGCCATACCACTCTCCAGAATGGAAACTGAGAGTCCACTAATCTCTTTAGTAAGTTGAATACAAAACTCACAGGCATTCTTCCAACTGACAAGTAGAAGAATGAGAAAAATGAGGACTCAAGTCCCCAAATGCTTTTCTTGCACAACACTGAGTATGAAAACCACAAGTTTGTTGAGTACTAATGACATGGTGTGGCAAATCTGTAAATTGTTGAGAGGCAGTAACTGTGACAAGAATGATGATGATAATGACAACGATTTCCACGGAAAGAACTTCTTCCTCTTCTCTTTCCATGGAGATGGGCATTTGGAAAGATGTATAGAGATGAGTGTGTGTGAGTTCCCAAGACTTCTGAATGAGGTCCAGTTTTAGTGGGTATCAGGGACATCCAAAACTGCCAGTAAGCTCACGTTGTATCCCAGTAATTATGGGGGTAATTTAGTAACAATAAAGTATTTTTCTGTGCATGGATTGAAGTGTATAGAGAAGTGTTGAGACAATAATGTCTGCAGCTTCTAAATCATGATAGAAAATGTAAGTAAAGGAGCATGCCTGGAAGTAAAAACTGGCCTTTTCCAGCTTTTACTTCCACATTAAAGGTTTTACTGCAGTGGGGAAAAATTCCCTGAGTCTGGTTTTAGTACCATATTTGGTAGTCTCTGAGAAAAGTATTCATTATATTTTTAAAGTAATATTCATTCATTATTCATATTTTTTGACTTTAAGTTTTGGGATATTTCGTATTATTTTTCTGTTATTGTTGTTAGTTGTTAGGTTTTTTTTTTTGCTCTCAACGTTGTAATTTAGTTGCCTTAAAGTGACCACTGTTCAGTAGTTATCCCAAAATATTTAAATCCTTGATCAACTTTCATTTGTCTTCTACGGTCGTTTTCTCTGCTGAGCCAAGCAGAATGCTATGTTTCTATAGTCATTTTCAACTTTCAGTTCTACATGAAATTGATGGTTTATTTTTCATTGTTTTTCTTCTTATGATCTTCCTTGAGGCCTGCTGATGCTTTTCCTTGATGCTCCATTTAATTATGAAATTTGTGGCCATTCCAGACATAGCCCCGACATGCTCCATCATGGTTGTACTTTGTGAGGTTTTTCCACAGTCCTTTACGTTGCACCTAATTCAACCTGGATTTCTATTCACTTATCATATTTTGAGCATGTCTTCATTTTCTCATTTCATCCTTTGCTCTCTGTTCTTTCTCTTCCTTACCTTTCGGCTTTATTTTCTAGAATTGCTGGATTTATCTTCTAGAGCTGTGAATTTAGGCTACATTGGAAGTAATTTTTCATGTCCAAAAGGGTCAGTGTGTTTGTCATGTACTTGAATGATAACTTGAGTGTGGAGTTCAAGGTTAGAAAGTTCGTTTTCAAGCCTTTCCCCCATTGTGGAACACTCGCCCTCAGTGCTAGTGAGATTTCTCTCATTCTCAGTTCCGTTTGATTTGTTACATGATCATTTGTTTTCCTTTCTGTGAACATCTTTCACGTGGAACTATTAAATGTACATAAAACTTACATAAAAAATTAACATGGTTGGGCCAGAGTGATTGCACAGTGGGTAGGGTGTTTGCCTTGCACATGACCGACCTGGGTTCAATCCCTGGAATCCAGTATGGCCCCCTGAGCACCGCCAGGAGTAACTCCTGACCATTGCCAAGTGTGGCCCAAAAGCAAAAAAATAAATACATTAATTAATTAATTAATTAACATAAGAATATTACATATAATCATTTACATAAAATTCTTAAATTTTATGGCTCTTTACTCTGGGATGAGTCTTTTAAACTTTATATTCTAGAAATTAGATATTTTGGTTAAGTTACTCATGTCATACTGTTCTGAGAATCAAAAAATATATTTATATACAAATATAAATATAAATATTTATTTTTTATTCAATATATGTATTTGCTATATATATTAATATCCGATATATATACCAGATATAGCTATCCAACATATATCAATGTAACTATCATATATATATATATATATATATATATATATATATATATATATATATACATGACACAAGTTTTCATGTATTTATATGTTTCAATTTTCTAGTGAATGGAGTTGCTTGGTTATATGGCAAACAGATGGTTGACTCTAAGAAATTCTGAACTATTTTTTCTAGTGGCCATATGCTCTAAATTCTGCCAAATTATAGAGGGGTAACTCTCCCTCCCCCAGTTTTCTGGCTAGAATTTATTGTTTATCTTTTGTTAAATTCATTTTTATTAGATAAGAAATTATATATCAGCATTTTAGTGAATACTGACTTTTTTTAGTAATAATACTAAAATTTTATTTTTTATTTTTTATCAATACTAAAATATTTCATATAGTTACCATTCAGCTGTATATATACCTATATCTATATATTCTTTGGTTAAAGTATATTATTTTCTTTTGGGGGTCACACCTGCCAATGATCAGGTGGTTACTCCTTTCTCTGGCACTCAGGAATTACTCCTGGCAGTGCTTGGAGGACCATATGGGATGCCAGGGATCGAACCCGGCTGGCTGCATGTAGGGCAAATGCCCTCCCCACTGGACTATTGCTCCAGCCCTGGTTAAGGCGTATTTACATCATTATTAGAGTATTATTATTATTATTATTATTATTATTATTATTATTATTTTGCTCTTTAGGTCACACCTGGCAATGTTCAGGGGTTACTCCTGGCTCTGCACTCAGGAATTACTCCTGGCAGTACTCAGGGGACCATATGGGATGCCGAGGATCGAACCCAATTTGGCCATGTGCAAGGCAAATGCCCTACCCACTGTGCTATCTCTTGGGCCCGTGTTAGATTATTTTTGAGGCCTGCCAAGTGGTGGTGGAACTAGGAATCACTTTTGGGAATTCAATGCCAACCTGACTGTTGGTTCACGTGATGCTGCAAGGAGGTAGGACTGCGCAGGCCCTGTGTGCTGGAAATTACAGTCGCACCAGGTAAAACTGGCAAGGGACATGTGATGGTATCACTGTATCACTGTATTCCCGTTCGTCATCGATTGGCTCGAACGAATACCAGTAACATCTCCATATGTCCTGTGCCATGCTAGTAGATGAGATAGTAGGCTCAAAAAAAGATACTATCCCCAGGCCTGCTTTTTTATTTTCCTATCTATCTATCTATCTATCTATCTATCTATCTATCTATCTATCTATCTATCTATCTATCTATCTATCTATCTATCTATCTATCTATCTATCTATCTATCTATCTATCTATCTATCTATCTATCTATCTATCTATCTATCTATCTATCTATCTATCTAGCTTTTGGGGTCACACCTAGCAATGCTCCTGGCTCTGCACTCAGGAATTACTCCTGGTGGTGCTCCGGGGACCTTATGGGATGCCGGGATCGAACCTGGGTCGGCTGCGTGCAAGGCAAACATCCTACCTGCTCGACTATCGCTCTGGCCCCAGGCCGGGTTTTTTGAAATTGAATTGTTTGTCATCCTTTTAATTGAGTTTCAAGAGTTCTTTTTATGTTCGGAATATGAGTTATATGTTTGATATGAGATTTTCAAATTACAACGTCTGTGGTTTGCTTTTCAATTTTTAATGGTGCCTTTGAGGTGGAAAAGTTTTGAATTTTGAAGTTCAATTTATTCATTTTCTCTTATTGATTGTACCTTTTGAACCTGGTTCTAAGATACCGTGGCTTTATTCAGTCACTCAAAAATTTGTCCTGCATTTCCTTCTAATATATTATAGTGCTAGCTCTTACATCTATGCATGTGGTTCATTTTGAATACTTATTTTTGTTTGTGTCTATATGATGTAGATAAGTTCTGTTCATTTTGTTTGCTCAAGGGTATATCTGATAATTCTATGCCATTTCTTGAGAAAGCTATAATTTGACTCGCTTTGTCATCATTTTAAAAATAAATTGACTTTAACTGTGTGCAATTCTAAGCTTTGGTCTCTGTTTCTAAATACCTATGTATATCCTTATGCTAGTATATGTTGTCATGTTAATTGTGGTTTATTTTGATAACTACATAATATGTTTTGAAATTAGAAAGTGAACGTTCACCAAGTTTATTCTTTTAAAATATTTTTGATACAGATAATGGCAAACTTTATCAAATTATCTGAAATAATGCAGGGGTCGAGCGGTAGTCCAGTGGGTAGGGCATGTGCCTTGCATGTGGCAGACTCAGGTTCAATCCCTGGCATCCTGTATGGTTCCTTGAGCTCTGCCAGGAGTAATTTCTGAGTGCACAGCCTGGAGTAACCCCTGAACATTGCCAGGTATGACCCAAAAAGAAAAAAAAAAGGAAGAAAAAGAAAAAAAGAAAAAAAAGCAAGAAGGTAAATAGCTCGTGATGGCATATGTGAGGCCATAAATTTTAAAACCTGTGGTATCATGTTTGCTATTTCTCACCTATCACCACTACATACAGGTCACCTCCTTCAGTATATAGAGTTAGAGAAGCATTAGTTTACTATCAGTAGGAATGTAAACTGATTCATCTTTGGGGGGGAAAACAGTGTAGAAACTTCTCAGAAAAAATGAAAACTTCAACTAGCTAATGCTTTAGCACTTAGTCTAGGGATCTGTGTACAATTCTAAAAGACGTTGTTTCTTGTTCCCAAGAAATGACAAAAAAAATGACATTGTTTCATAGGGCTCTATTGAATCTGGAGCATTTGTACATTGTGTCAAGGCCTTGCCTTGCACTTTGCCGACCCGAGTTTGACCCTGGCGCCCGTGATGTGATTTTTAAGTGCAGAGCCAGGCATAAGCTCTAGAACTGCTGAGTGTGGTTCAAAAGCCAAAATCCAAAACAAATAAGCACAACATGAATGTGTGTGTACCCACCTTCATTATACCAATGTTTACAATATGCAGGATCTCAAAACAAACCAAATCCCTAATAACAGGTAAATGAGTGATGAATATATTGTGGGCAAAGAGATAGCACAAGGGTTAAATATCTTGTCAGACACACTGCCAGTCCAAGTTTTATCCACAGGACCTCATTTTTGGGAGTGATCCCTGAAGAGAAAGCTAAGAGTAATCCATAATTACTGCCAGCTGTAGCCAAAACCTTACCCTCCCACCCTCCCTTCAGAAAATACAGTATCCCACTATCTATCTTTCTATCTATCTGTCTGTCTGTCTGTCTGCCTGTCTGTCTGTCTACCTGTCTATCTGTCCGTCTATCCGTCCGTCTATCCGGTCCGTCTATCTGTCTGTCTATCTATCTATCTATCTATCTATCTATCTATCTATCTATCTATCTATCTATCTATCTATCTATCTATCTATCTATCTCTATCTCTCTATCTCTCTCTATCTATAGATATATATATATCTAGATATCTAGATATATATATATATATCTATATATATATATATAGATATATCTAAATAGAGAGAGATGAGAGATAGATAGAGAGATAGAGAGATAGATATTACTGTTTGCTGCACCTTGGATGCTCTTGAAGAGAGTTTGATAGTAAAATATATAAGAAGATGTTCAGATAATGAATGTTCTTACTCCTAGGAAGTTAAAGAAAAGGAACTGAAATTTGAAAAATGATAAGATGAATCATATAAAATTATTTAAAAAATAAAAGTATAAATAAAAATATAATTCTAATTTTATTCTGAAAATAAAAAAGTTGCATTAAAATAGATATAAAATTTGCCTGGGTTCATGGGAATATTGTGCAAAGGACAGATGATATTTTGTGAATTTTATCTAAATTCTTATCTTTCAGCTGTTTTTTGTTATTAGTCTCATATGTTAACGTCTAATATTTTTGTAATCAAATTTTCTGTGTAAAAACCAGACTGAGAAGATATATACATTCTTTTACAAGAACATGTTAAAAGACTTGCCTGGTTTCTTGTTTCATCAGTGGAAAAATGAAGTTAACATTTATGAGACTGACCTGGGAATCTACTCTGGGAAGCCAAAAATACGCAGCGGAAACACCATCCCTACTTTTATGTTCATAGCAGCATTATTCACAATAGCCAGAATCTGGAAGCAACCAGAGTGCCCGAAAATCGATGACCGGATAAAAAGCTTTGGTACATCTACACAATGGAATACTATGCAGCTGTTAGGAAAAAATGAAGTTATAAAATTTGCCTACAAATGGATGGACATGGAGAAGATTATGTTGAGCGAAATTAGCCAGAAGGAGAGAGACAGATACAGAATGACTGCATTTATCTGCATAACATAAATATATAGGTACATATTATGATACCAATATCCAAGGTCAAGTGAAACAAATATCAGGAGGTCCTGTCAAAGGTGGAAATTATCACAAACGTGTGGGATTCAGAGGCTAGGTAAGACAGAAATGGAACAGTGTGCTAACAATTGTTGAGGGTACTAATGCCAACCTAGAACTGAGCATTAAATAGAGGCAAAAAGATACACATGGCAACCCTTTAATGTATGTTCTGTAATCCATAGTCTGGAGGGAAGGAAAAGAGAAAGAGAGAGAAATGGAAAGAAATAAAGAACCTGCCATGGAGCAGGGCTGGGGGAGGGGGAGGGAACCGGGACGTTGGTGGTGGGAGATGGGCACTGGTGGCGGGATGGGTGCTGCAACACTGTTTGACCAAAACCCAAATATGAACTTTTTAATTGTATATCTTTTTAATTTAAAAAAAAAATAAAGATCATGTGGCCGCCCACCTAAAAAAAAAATTGCCAAAGGTAATTGGTAGATTGATTTGCCAATGTAGAAATGAACCAAAACTGTCTTTTCTTTTTTTTCATTCATGACGTTATTTTCTCTTTTATGGAAAACTAACTTTATAGCTAGCTATGTAGTAATTTTTTTAGTGAAAAATGCATGTATTGGAGTTATTTTAATAAAATCATAGAACAAGCCAGTTTAAAAGTCAGTTGGTAGGCTCAGCTATTTTGTTACCATAAATCAGTTTATTTCCTTACTTATTTAGTCTTTGCTGTTTTGAAGCCATACTTGGCAGTGCTCAGGGGTTACTCCTGTCTCTGCACTCAGGACTTACTCCTGGCAGTGCTTGGGGACCATATTGAGTGCTGGGGTCAAACCCAGGTCGGTTGTCTGCAAGGCAAGTGCTTTACCCAGTGTATTTTCTCTCTAGCTCATGAATTGGTATTATTTAAGAATATGCATATTGTTTTGAGTGAAACAAAAACTATAATTATTGTCCCCAGATAGTGGAAATTTTTCATAGTGCCTAAGTGTCAAGTTTGTGATGGTCTTGGTCATTGGATTTCAGTAGTGTGAATAGTTGTAAATAGGGTTCCCAAAAACTGCTGTGCTGATGTAGAAATGTGTAGAATATGGATAACAAGTAACAAGACATTCTGTTGTTTGGCATTTCTTTCATTTATGTTAATTCAGAGAATCAGATGGACTCATATTTCTACCAAAATATTTACATATTGAGCAATAAGATTTGATGATATTCAGTTATAAGTAATTTAAAGTATAATTTCAGTAGTTGTTAATATATTGATAATGTGTATGTGATACTTAGCTGGTAGCTTTGGTGGTATAGTCTTCTGTCCTTAGATGTTACAGACGGCTAGTCATGAAAAACCACTTTTTAAATTAGAACTTAATAAAAGCTTTCCTGGTCTGAATACTAAGCTCTACTCCCTGTGCGATTAGTGGTTTCATTTCTTTCTCAGCAGTTGGGTAATGATTATGGCTCCAGATGCAGTGAGAGTGATAAAGAGATTGATTAATTTCACTTGAAAGGGCATATGTTCAAAGAGAATCCAATCGGAACGCTAAGAGTGAAGATCTGACATCTTTGCACCCAGAGTTGTTCCCTCGCTTGGTTTGTCTCACTAATGGCAAAAATGGGATCTCGAAACCAATGTGATGTATAAACTTGCTCTATGAAAAAGCGAGTATTACTCATAATAGACGGTGTGTATGTGTGTTTGTTTTTTGTGTTTGCATTTAGAGTGTGTGTTCTCTAGTCCTTTCTCTGACTTTGTAATAAGCTATTTGTGACTGTTGGAAGGGGTTCTTTGAGCTCCTTTACCAGAGGGACAGCCTTGAGTTGTGTGTTATTATTGATCAGTAGCTCCAAGGTTACCTCTGAATGGTGGCTTAATTTAGAGCACATTAAATACATTCATATATATATATATATATATATATATTCCAGCTTGGAAAACATTTTTTAATATTACAGTAGTGTGAACAGAGGTTAAAAAAGCCATATATTAGATTTTATAAAAGTTTAAAAAGGGTCTGCTTATCTAACATTCGATGGGCTTACATATACTTTGTATTTCATTTTTTCTGAGCAACACTTTCATCATAAGCATATCTGTTATATATTATTCTTTCATGTTTGTGCATTCGGTAACTAAAAATATTTTGTGAAAATCATTAAAATTATTTAAAATGTGTTTCTTGAGAGAAAAATACATTAAAATGAGAGCTCAAATTTTAATGAAAGTAAGACAAAAATGCACAGATGTTATTGTCTCTTGGAACGGAAGTTAATGAGTTCTGTTTCTGAGTCTGTAAATGAGTGGGAGTGTGTTCCTGAATAAACAAAATACATCTATCCTTTTTTTCCAGAAAGTATGTTTTATACCATTTTTAATCCTGATGAGAAGCTTAGAAATTTGCTATGAGAACTTTTATCCAGAGGTTCTGTAAATCAGGAAAGTTTTCTCATGCTTAGGATCTTCTGATTTCTTTCTTGTTAGGCCTTTTTGGTATTGCTGAGGACCACCAAGAATTGCCAGGGAGGTCATGCACGGGTGGGCTGGATGCTAGAAGTTGTGAATGCCCTAGGCCTTCGTAAGTCTAGATAATGCCCTAGAGTTAATGAAATAGAATATAAGGAAAAGTGTGGTAGCCAGATGACTGGAAGAGAATAGATGAAAATTTTGTGGATATTTTAGTATTCTGAGCATTTAAGTAAAGTTTTTTAATATTTTATTATACCACCATGAGATATACAATTACAAAGTTATTTGTGTTTGGTTTTCAGTCATACAGTGTTCCAGCACCCATCCCTCTACCAGTGCCCATTTTCCACCATTAATGTCCCCTGATTCCCTCTCCCCTTTCCGAGCCTGCCTCTATGGTAGGCTCTCTCTCTCTCTCTCTCTCTCTTTCTCTCTCTCTCTCTCTCTCTCTCTGCCTCTCTTTAAACATTGTGGTTTGCAATACATACATTTAGAGGTTATTGTGTGCCCGTTTGCCTATATTCAATGTTCAGTTCTTGGCTGGTATTATCATTTCCAACGATTATTAGCGCACTGTTCCCTTCTCTGTCTTACCTAACCTTTGATTCCCACATACTTGTGGTAAAGTTTTTTAAAGTTACTTGGAAATAGACTTTAGATTTTTAGGTTCTTTGATATGTTTAAAACGTTTTCATTAAGGTGAATTTTGACAAGGAAATATTTCCTTGTCGAGTTTTGTTTATAACACTTAAGAAAGTGTTCTTCTAGAATTTTTGCAAGTGAAGAATACATTTCCAGGGGCTGAAGTGATATTACAGTTGGTAGGGTGTTTGCCTTGCACACGGCTGATGCTGCCAACCCAGGTTCGATCCCGGAATCCCCTAAGGTCCCCTGTGCATGACCAGGAGTAATTGCTGAGCCAGGAATAACCCCTGAGCATCACCGGGTGTGACAAAAAGCAAAACACAAAACAAAAAATAAACAAAAGAATATGTTTACATATCTTTTTCCAAAGATATTTTATGTACAAAATTAAGCTAAAAGGTAGACATTGTTTTACTCGGTCTTTGTTAGACTTTGGTTATTGTTATTTGTTTGGCTCAGGGCTTACCCATGGCTCTGGGATAAAGGATAACTCCTCTTGGAGTTCGGAGACAATAGGTGGTGCAAGGAATTGAACCCCATCAGCTGCTTGTGTGTGAAATGATTGTGCAGCTCCCTGTTTTCTCTCTCTGGTCCTTTGTTAGACTATTTGACTTGTTTGCCCTTCATTGATTTTGAAATAGATGAGTCAGCTTTTGGAGAAGAAGAATGATTTAATTATTAGAGAACCTGAGGCCCAAAATTGGATTTGAAGTTCTGTTGGAAAGGTGTTCAGGAAGAATTAGTGAACATATATAAAGCTTATGTCACTAATACTTGATACCACGGTGCTAGCATAAATATAGTACATTTCCCTTTAAGTCCTTAGCCTAATGTTAATGGATTGAATTTATTTTTTCTTTCATCTGAGCTCAATTTAATTGCATAATGAGAATTTGGGGGTTTAAAGAATTTAGAGCTTAGAAAATGAAGGAAAGGACAAATGCAGGACATTTTTTATCTGCTGGTTGATTAGAGGCCATGGTTTAGGGTAATGAACTGAGCAGTTTGATTATATATGTCAGTACAAACACCAGAAATGTGCTAAATTAACATTTATTGTTTAGCAGTTGCAAAGGTTACTGTGTTTGGATGATTATGCAGCACATGTTCTAAGCTAATCTTTAATAGAAGTTTAGGTGTGTGGATGGGGATACTCTGAGTTTGCTCCTCACTCCCAGCACATGTTCACTTTACTTTCTTCTACATGGATCAATCTGGGGTCACCAGCAGTATCAGGATAGAAGTTCTCTTCTACCACCAAGGCTGCGAGGGCAATGGATGAAAATTCACGAGTCCGCACAGTTCCAAAAGTGCTTTTAATAGTACAAAATCTCTACCACCGCAATCCAGTATAATGAAAGGACTCTAGCTCTGGTCAGAACTTAGACCATACAAGAGGACCCAAGTCTCCCACAAAAGAGAGAGAGGATCTCACCTGAGAGGAGTCCTACCCCAAAGAAGGGGAAAAGGAGGAAGGGACCTCAAGTCAGTCCCCTTATAAACACCAAAGTAATCCTAACTGTTGACAGGGAGGATCCTGTCAACAAAGAACCCTAAACATAGTGTAGAAGGGTGGTGCCACATCCTATTAAAAGTATAAACAAAGGATTATGCCAAGGACTAATCACTGCTTTGAGATTATCTCTTACATAAAACACTGGAGACAAGAGAGCTGGTATAAAGTAATGCATCTTAATTTCATGGGCTTCATGTAATCTAGATGGTACCACAATGTCATTATTATTTATTATCTGCACCAGAGTGATTCTGAGTATCTTGTTCTCCATATACTGAAAGGATCACACTCGCCTGCATGAGGGAAAAACTAGTATGAGCCTTCCTATAATCTTAAAGATAGTTTCAAAGTAGCCAGGGTGGCAGTCTCTTGGTAAATTCTAACTGTCCCACGCTAAGTTCAGTGGGTATAAAGAGGAGCTGTGCCCAATCTAGATAACACAGAAGTCTTAGTAGATGTATAATAAGTCAGAAGTTACTCAGAGTCAAGGTCACTTATGTAACTGCCACACCCTCTATAGTGTTTACACAGAAGAGAGATCTCATTAGAATGAACCTTGGCTTAAGAACTTGTAAGTAGATTAAGCTGTGAGTGGATAAAACAGCAAAGCTCCCTCCCAAACAGCTAAGCCTGTCATCCAAAAGGCCAATGGTAGAAGGACTAGGGCAGTCATGACAGCAGAGACAGTGAGTTTTGTGGCACATTTACACTTTACACAGTCTCAATAGTACTGATCATTTAAATGGTAGCAATCACTGTCACTGTCTTCCCGTTCATCATCGATTTGCTCGAGCGGGCCCCAGTAACATCTCCATATGTCCTGTCTCATGCTAGTAGAGCTCAAGGGTATCTGCTTGCTCCAGGAACATAAAGAGCCTCAATCCATTCTGGAATGAGGTCTATAATTGTTACTGGTATTTGGCATATATATCAAATACAACAAATGGTAGCAAAAGTCAGTAAATTCAGACTAATCTTCAAAGGCTGGAGAAGGCACAGATGAAGAAATTAGAGCAAAGATGTCCTGAATTAATGGCTCGCTTAATGGTTAAGTTTCTTTTGGCTTGATCAGTCAAAAGAGAAACACTGAGAGTGAACTAAAATGGGCAGTTCTAGAAACAGGTAAAAACATGTGGCCATTGGGTCCAGAGTGTAGATCCTGGAGTAAACTCTGAGCATCACTGTAAGTGGCCAAAACTGTAATGAAGCTGAACAAAAATATTAACTTGGTAGAAAACTGCCTTTCTGATTATGCCAAGAGTGGCCATCATTTGGACTCAACTCAGCTATAAGGTGTTTTGATTTGGATAGAGTGTTCTTACTTGTAACGTGAATTTGGATTCGTTTATTTTTATTTTTATTTTTTTGCTTTTTTTTGGGTCACACCGGCAATGCTTAGGGGTTACTCCTGGCTCTGCACTCAGGAATTACTCCTGGCGGTGCTTGGAGACCATATGGGATGTTGGGGATCGAACCGGGCCGGCACAGGCAGGCCAGTGTGCAAGGCAAACGCCCTATCTGCTGGGCTATCACTCTGGCCCTGGATTAGTTTTTCATCCTCTCCATTCCTTTTTCTATTTTTATATTCATTCCCACATCTGCTTAATAATTCCTTTGTTATGGCTCTTGCTATATTCCGTGGAGGAAGATTTTGATATCTCAGAAGATTATTATTATTTTGTTTTGTTTTGTTTTCAGGCCATATTTAGCATTGCTCCAGGTTTACTCCTGGCTCTGTGCTCAGGGATCACTCCTGGTGGACTCACAGGATTATATTGGGTAATAGGGACTGAACCCAAATCTTCTGCATGCAAAGCATGAGCCCTACCCATTGTACTATTGCTCCAGCCATAAGGTTGTTTTGAAATAATATAATCTTAAAAACTTAGCATAATGTCTGTTATATAGCAGATGTTCCATAGAAGATGAAATTATTGAGCTATTACATAGGAAAACGAAATTTCTCACTCAGAAAAAGTTTTTACATACTAAAAATGTAGTGAAAATGGCAAAAAGAGACAGTTATTGAAAGCAGCATCATTTTGAAGTTAATATTTTCCTGACATTATGAGATAATTTTGCTTTCACATTGTATTGTCATTTGTTTCTGTTTTACACTCCTTTATTAATTAAAATAATAGAGTATTAAAATATGTCCCTTTCATGTACACTTGAGAAGGGATGTTATTTAATGGCAATAAAGCCAGCATATAGAGAGAATGGACCTGTTTCATTTCATATCACCCATTACGTCATCCCCAGAGACAGACACATTGAGAGGTCAGAGCCTTCTCACAACCGGAATAACTTATGTGCAAATGGAGCAAGTCCATCCTCCAGCTCTTATTACAGGTCCTGAGAGCAGGAACAATGCTCCAGGGAGTTTGGCCATAATTATCAAAAAATTCTTTTAAGCATTAGAAATAAACAAGGCATATGATTGCCCCTGAGGCCATACTGTAGTGTTTAGGGCTGTTTTCTTACCTGGGTTCTGGCTCCTCATGCAGACTTAGTCAGAGGATGAGAGCAGGGAAGTCCAAACTCTTGAAGGAGTCTTGGGGTTTTCTTGAAAGATGTCTTTAGCTAATCCACAGTAATAACTTTGTGAACCTTGAAAAAATGATTAAAATGTAATGTAGTTTTGTTACCAAATGCCCATCACAGATAAAAAATTGAATTCATCCATCCTCCTCACAGCTTGGTTGAATCTGAGCATATTGGGCAGCACTGACAAATGTAAGTGATCTCCCAGGCTAGTGATACATGCCTTGGGCTACCTGTCATGGGGATAATTTGTGCTACAGACTATAGATAGTATAGAGCTATCTGAGTGAATAAGAATTTTTGATTATTGAATTGAAGATGCGCAGAGAACTGGAGGTCAAACTTGGTGAATTACAGGTATCGACTTGGTGAATGGCAGGTGAATGGGTGTTCCTCATCTTTATTCAAATGTGGACTCTGGAGAGTTCACAATCTAAGTTCTGTCTGGGCTGACTCGATAATAAATGAAGTCATGTTCAAAGGTATCTCCTCAAAGACTTCCCTCTTCCTAAAAGTAAATATGTGAAATGGGCTCTTAGAGCAAACTATATTCACCAGGATAGGAGATAGCACAAGTGTCAGTATGTTCTGCAGGGTGACAGCACTCAGGTGGGTCAGCTGGTTCTGAGAAAGCGCACAAACATTGAGTAAAATCTGGAGAACCCTAACAGTGTTCAGTAACAGATTCCAGGGCCTCAGAGGGAAATAATTTGAAGAAAATACAATAATTTTGACAAAGGAGACAAAGATGATTTTTTAAACTAGCTTATTTTGCTGATGGGTATGGTGATAGAATTACCCATCAAGAAATCATTATCAATAGTATTGTTGATGTTCATCTGAAAACTTCTTCATTGTAGTTGGTGTAAGAATTCATCAGAATTAGTCATTGCCAAAGATTGTAGTTCATATGTACTGTCTAATACCTAGGGTTCTTATGAAGCCATGAACTCCAGTGATTTTCACAAGAGTTCATATGGGCATTTCCCTTGTTTTCAATATTTTGAAGAAGCCTAGATTTCTGGACCCTTGTAATAATTTTCTAGAACAGAGAAGTCAAATCACATATTGTCAGTAAACAGAGAAACTGCCCAGAGCAAGAAAACTGGGACCACTAACACCTAAAACAGAATACGGACTACATATGGTGTTGAACAGAAAACTCATAGTATAAGAAGAGCTAAGACAGTGTTCCAAGAATAGGGGCTGGGAATGTCACTGTACAGATGGTTCTAGAAATAGTTTAGAATGTCGTGTACTTTCAGGAATGAGGGGATATGTTCAGAGGGACTTACTTATATCTTTGTGTAATTTTACGATATTAATAGAGTTCAGAATCTGGAAAGAGTAATTTTAACCTCAGAATTTTTTTTGTTTGCTTAAAATAATGTTTTCTTTGCTAATAGCCAAATGAGATTTGTTATCATTGACGACATGTATACATCTGACTTATACAGGGTCTAGATTATTTTTTTATCTTGAGTCAGTAATAAATATTAATAAAAATATTGGTTGTAGGGGCCCAGGCCTTGCCCACAGCCTACCTGAATATGATCCCCAACATCCCATATGGACTCTTGAGCCTCCTATGAGTGATTCATAACTGCAGAGCTAGGAGTGACCCATGAGTGTTGCCTGGTATGACCCAAACATATTGTAAAAGGGGAAGAGAATGTTTGTTGTATATGAGGAAAAATTGAAGTGTCTTGTATATACAAGTTATATACAAGAGAAATTATATGCAAGAGAAGATGAATGGGTCCTATAAGGTTAAATCTATCATTAAGAATCAATGCTATCATAGAATATCAAATGATTGATATCATAGAATTTATATCATAGAATACAATTTGATTATATCATTTGGTAATTATTATGACTTGACTCAGGTTTTTATGTATAAAGTTGAACTTTTATGGTACTTTGATTATAAGATCAAATGAGATAATGCTAAATAATTTTTCAGTCAGTAATGATTGTAAAATCTACTATTAATAGAACACAGAGAATTGTGAATTTTGGTTAGGAAAGTCAGCATTATAACCAGCTTTTGGTCAAAGACATAATGCTCTTTTCACTAAGGGCAGGGACATTAAAGTTTTTCTTGTGGAAATCTTTAATGCTTATACCCACTGTGAACATTTAAACTACTGATTATGCTGAAATGACCCATATTCACATTGAAATTGCTCTTTAAATGCCATTCATTAATAATTCTTTGATCTTCTTGTGTTTAACAAAATTGATAAAATTGCTTTCACTGTTTCTTTTTAATACAAACCTTTTGGCATTCCTCTGGAGATTTTATTGATAAACTCTCCCTTAAGCATACATCCAAATTAAATGTGAGAACCTGCAGCTAAAAGAAATTGCTTCAAGGCAATGATTCACTAGGATGAAAAATCAATAGCAGTTTCATTAAGGAAGGAAAGATAGTTTAGACATACTCCTAGCTAGCTTTTTTCTTATTGAAAGAAAAAGAACAATTGTTGATTTAGTCTCTTCTTTTAGACATAATGTTCATATCTTTGTAACATAGCTGCTAGAGTAAGATTTTTTCATGTCCCTCCAAATCAACTGAAATTTTTGAATAGAGCTAGATTTTACATCTTGAAAATTGACACTCACTGAAAGCACTTGTTTCTTAAATAATGTTTGAAATTCTGAATTTACTGCAATTGAGCATTTTTCAGTCAGTGACTCCTACAGAAATGTTAATTAAATTATTTCCTCCTAATTGTATGATTCCATTTTTTCTTCTCTCCCCTGCTTTGTTGATGAGATGGGGTTAAAAAGAGATGGGTATGTGGCAAGTGAACAAATAGACTGATAGGTAAATGAATGGTTGAGGAAAGATAGGAATTGAGAAAAAATAATTCAATTAAGAATAGTAGTATGTGTACTTCTAGCTGTAAGACCCCACATAATTTATTCAGTTTCTGTATTATCATGTAAAAGTCAGAAAACCTTTCTCCTTTCTAGAATATGAAGATGAAAATGACTTAGGTGGTATGATTAGTGTTTGCCCACTGATGAAATTTGTATAATCTTGAGCTATGTTATTTGTACCATTATTGAAAGCATATAGAAATTAGGTAAGTTGAATGAAAATTTAGGATACACGTTTATACTAAGCAACTGGAAATAAAATTAATTGTATTTAGCTAAAAGAAACAAATATGGCTTCTGGGTTATCTTTACAGGAGGTAGATTGTTTGGGTGTTGAAATGCCACTGTCTAAGTATGATTATTATTTATAGGTTAAAATCAGACTCATTGGAGAAGAATTACCTCCTTGAAGTAGAATGAGGAATAGTATTAGCCTTTTCCTGTGCATTTCCATATAAAGACTGGAGACTACACAGTGCTCTGAGCTGTGCAAAGGGATTTAAATTATTTCCAAAGCAAGTCAAAATGGTTAATTTTTCACTATATAGATATAATCAGAACTCAGCAGATCTTGAATGAGATTTTTTTTCCTTAAATTTTTGTGTACTCTAAATCAGGTGCAGACATAGTATATTTGGTGTAATAGCAGCAGATAACATGCATTTGGAAGAGATTTTCAGTGACATTATTATAAAATGTTATTTCACACTTCCAAAAGTTCACTTAACCCAACTATCTGTGAGAGTCACTCAGTAATAGCTAAACACCCTACTTTATCTTGATAACAGGTACTATGCCAATTCTTTCCCATCAACTTTTGTATTATTTTGCCACCCACTGATTGTTAGGAGATTGGTAATATTAGTAGTTAGACTCTGTATTAGAAACTGAAGCATTTGGAGGCTAAGTATTAAATCTAAGGTGACATAACATGTTGTTGTCAGAGCCAAGTTTCAGATATATACTCTAATTCCAGTGTCTGGGACTCAAGCAACTGTCTCACATAACAAACACAGTAGTTTTGAATAACTGTAAAATATCTAATATTGAACACAAACTAAAAATGATTTATGCTAAACTGTTCATTTCTAGGTTTGTTGATTTATATAGTGTGTACTTGAACTGGATTTTTAAAAAATTGTTTTGTGGGAATGATTTATGAAATTAGTCATGATTTTTTTTCATGTGTGCAGTGTTCCAACACCAATACCACCATCAGTAAACTTTCACCAACAGTGTCTCATCTTATAAAAACATCAAAAATTCCCCAGATTCCCTCCCTCCCTCTCCAGATCATAAAAGATATGAGACAGAAACTCATAGCTTTCTAAATGTCCTAAATGTCTGTCTCATAGTATGATAATAAAACAAAAACAAAAAACAAACAAAAAGAAAAATCAGAACTAACCATTTCCTTCCCATCAGTTTTAGGAAGAATAAAGGCCACTTTTACTTTTCCTAATAACTGTTTATTTCTTTTGAATAAAATGATAAATAATCATAAGTGGTAGCAAGATTACTTGTGTAGTTACTTTTGTAGTTGTTGTTTAATCTCCTTCTTCTAGTTTAAGGAAAGTGCTAGAAGACATTGTCTGTTAGATATGAGATTGTTTTGATGGTGGTCAGTAAGAAAATGAATGGGTATAGAAAGGATGAAAGTTTGCTGAAACGGATGGGAAGGGAAAGGACTAAACATTTCCACAGGCAGTGGAAAATATAAAAGTCTATTGCACAGAGTAAAATTGGTGCCCGTTAAAGGACTTCGTAGCTCCTAAATGATAACTTAGCATCATTATGGAAGCCCTTATGTCATCATTCATGGATGTATGTATCCATCATATGCTTAAGTGATTCCTAGTTAATAGGCATATATTGACTTCTTTAATAGCATTGCAATGAAGGTGTGCTTTGTCTCAAGTTACACAACTCATGAGCAGAGCCAAGCTTCTTTGTGGGGGTCAATGGAGCTAGAGCCAAGCTTCTTTTGTGGGGGTCGATGGAGATAGCGCTAAGCTTCTTCTCTGAGGGTTGATGGAGCTAGATCTAAACTTCTTTGGGGGATGGTGGAGCTGGAGTTACAGGAACGATGGTGATTGAACTCAAGACTCTCATACATGTTTGGCCTGCAGTCAACCATTCAGTTACATTTTCAATGGAACTGTTTTCAACTACATCTCTTGGACTCCCGTCCACTTTCTACCTTCCCACAGTGGTTTTCATTGTAACTTAAGTGAGTATTGCAAACAATGCATCATGCCCGTTGTCTCTCCATGGGCCTGAAGTGCACATCCGGCTCATGTGCCCTTTGTTGTATCTCTACCCTTACCGTGTCTTCTTTTATACCCAGGTGATTTATCTGGGTGGAACCTGTTTTGCCACAGAACTTGACTTTGCTTTAATTTTGCAGAGATGCAGAAGACAAATGCTACTTAATTGGTTGCATCAGAAAAATACCCGAATCATTCACGAGTCAGTCATTTCATTCTTCACTCATGATGTCTACTTCTTTGAATTGATCCCTGGTTCTGTGGTTTTTCAGCCTCTGGTGTATGTGGCATTATCATGAGACTACATAAAGTGTATTGCAGTACCTTAAAAATCATTCTAATTGATGTTTTAAGGCTCATATTGGAGCACTTGATTTGTTTATATAATAAATTGAGTTCATCAGTAAAATTTTTTGACTCTGATATGATTTTTACAATGATTAAATTGTTCAGTCCAAATTTTATTTTATTTTATTTTATTTGGTCACACCCGCGATGCTCAAGGGTTACTCCTGACTCCTCTCAGGAATTACTCCTGGCGGAGCTCGGGGACCATATGGGATGTCGGGGATAGAACCCAGGTTGGCCTTGTGCAAGATAAACGCTCTTCCTGCTGTGCTATCGCTCTGGCTCCAATTCAGTCCAATGTTTAAACACTAGACAACCCTCTTTGAATTTTTATGAACTCTTCCATATGGAATGTTGATACTCCCATCATTACTTTGTTCCTATTCTAATTCTTATTAATAGATGCAAGTATATTCATATTGCCATAGTATTTGTTTTGTTTTGCTATGGGGGACCTCACCTAAATGTGCTAAATTGTCAATGCTAAACATGCTCAGGGGACCGTGATGCAATAAAGGGGATTGAACCAGAGCTGGCTATATGCAACCCTTATATTATCTCTATAGCTCTGCCAGAGTGCTTTAAGACATTATTCAGCAAACTGCAATAGTGTACTTTCTTGCTGTCTTGATGGGAATGGAGAAGGTTAATAGTGTGTCTGGTTTTGCATATAGGACCCCAAAGCCAGTTTTGTCTAATTGAATGAGTGAGTGAGCTTACCTTTTATTGTTCTCACAGTTACTGGTGGAGTGGAGCAATACATCTGAACCAGAATTGAGCATCTGCTTAGTGCTTAAGTAGCCTCAGCTTCCAGACTCTGGCTAGCCTAATGGACTCTCTGCTGCGTCTCTGCTGTTTTTGCAGTGATAAGTCTACAGATTGGGACATATTTGGTTTCAGTTCAGTCTGTTTCCACGGATGAGGCCCGAGTGGGATCACATTGTGTAAATTATTTAAGGTGTAAAGTCTCTGTAACCTGAGCCATCAGTAAAGAGTGGACTGCCTTCTGTTCTATCACCCTGGAGAACTCTTTAGTTTCCCAAAGAAATAGTCCATCTTGTGAACTGACATCATTAGAGTCATAAAAATTCAAATGCGCCTTGAGCAATTTCTTTACTTTGGCATAAAGTCCCAAGTACAATATCCAAAAGTATAACACCCTTTAACTGAAATGTAATGGTTTAGGATTAGTTAGATGGAGGAAATTTCTAGAACCTTAATACTAGGCCTAAAACTGGTTTTAGTTGAACGAACTTGAGACTGTAAATGCCAATCAATTTTACTGATTCTAAAAAGTTCACGGTATCATTTTAATAAAGAGAAAGCTTCATTTTTAAATGTAGTTTTAAATATATTTAGTCGTACAGAAGCTGAGTGTTGAAAGTAGGTAAAGGACTGTGCCTGATAACTTTCAGTATCTGTATTGCAAACTATAAAGCCCAGTTAGTTTCCTTTTGAGAGAGAAAAGAGAGATAGAAAGTGCCGCCATAGACGCATATGGGGTTGTCTGGGAGTGACAGGAGGGAAACTGGGGAATTGTTGATGGGAAATGTGCACTGGTGAAGCAACAGGTGTTGGTTCATCGTATGGGTGAAACCCACTCATGAACTACTTTTCAACTGTGAAAAATAAAATAAAACTGCCATCATAATGTGTTACTATATTTTAAATATACAAACACACATATTTATATATACTTATTCATTGTAATTTTTTGGAGGTGAAGTAGAATACAAGAATTGTTCTCGTGCAATCTGTTTTGTTTCAATGTGGAAAATAGGGGTGTGGAAACAAAACCCTTGTGTTAAAGATCACAGTGTTAGAAGAAGGAGCCACTTTACCCTGTTATCTCCCACCCCCATAATCATTGTTTTAGAAAAAAAATTGAAACCTGGTCTCGCATTTTCATTTCCTCATTTTGATTTCAGGGAGTCAGAAATAGAAAAATAAAGGGAAGCTCAATCCATCTCCCACTTTCCCTTTGTCGAATCACCTTGCCAAATATAGTTCCTAAAGCTTCTCTGTTGTATCCCTGTCTGCTCCTTAAGTCCGCCTTAGTTTTTCTGGAGTGAATACAATGAAGTCATTGGGTAGACTGTGGCAAAGGACAGATTCTCTGAAGCTGAAGATCTGGTATTTATAAACTCACTACAGAAGGGTTGGTCACTGTCCTTGGAGACAAGGACATTAGCAGAAAGTACCCACGCCTTGTTGCTATTTTTCAAATGAAGGCACTCTGATTTAAAGGCTTCTTATTATAGAATTTCCGGCATCCAGTGTTCTGTTACCAGTCCCAACCCCCCACGCCAGTTATCAACTTCATCCACCAATGTCCCTCAGACTCTTTCCCCTCCCCCACTTTACCTCCCTAACTGGCATATTTTTAAGTTTGGTTATTATAGTCTGAATCTTACTCTTATAGTATCATTGGTTCTGTGTTTAAATTCATACAGATACCACACCTCTATGTTGGTGATAGGTCTAATGTCTGCTCCTTCCCACATACTTTCTGCCAAACTTTTCTTATTTTTCTCTTTGGTTTCTTTTTCTCTGTCCTTCTTATTGCTGTAATCCAGAGTGAAAAGCAAGCTATGTATTTCCTCTCTGATACCTTGCATTCCCTTATCACACTGATGTGTGATATATCACACATCAGTGAGATCATCCAGTGTTTGTCCTTCTTTGGAATAGCTTCACTTGACATGTTATCCTCCAGTTCCATCCAAGCAGTAGCGAACTGTGTGAATCCAGTGTTCCTTCCATCTGCCTAGGATTCCACTGCAGTTTTTCCACTCTTTCTGTGACAGGGTTCTGAGTCTCTGCTGTAGGGACCAAGCTGGAATACCTTGTCTATTTAGTCATTTTTGCACAAGGGCAATTTTTTGGTTTGCTACCTCCTCTGAAAAAAATGCATAGACTTATTGAGTTAAATGAGTCTGTGTTTTATCTGTTTGATCTGTTTTCTCTCCCTGTCTGTCGTGCAGGCTTTCTGACCTGCTCCTTTAATGCTGCCAGCCCTTGGGCCGCAGACTGTGAGTGGTGATTCTGGACGGACTCCACATTCTCTTCCTGGAGGAGTTTATACCTCGGGTCATACTCATTATGCACTCAATTTAGAACTCGTTTAAAAAGTAGTGTTAGGCCTAGTCCTTTAAAGTCTTGTTTCTCAGCCCCAAAGCAAAACAATTTCCTAAATGATAAATTCCTTAAGGAAAAAAACAACTATGTAGTTTAGGATAGCAATAGTAAATAATTGGCAATTCAATAGCTATAAAGAAAGCTCTTTAGAAGCCTTAGATCACATTCACATGAAATAACCTCAAAAGAAACAGATGCTTAAAACAGTTATACCTTGGAGTACAGTGCAGTTTTTTTTCTTTCCTCATAATATATTCTTGATTATTTCCTGGTAATTAGGATTAACCTCCGGCAGTACCCGAGGGAGGTAATTTCCTTTGCTTCTCCTCCTCTCCGTTTTGTCCACACTTACTTCACAAGAGTCTGCTTTGGGAGGCTGGCTTGTTGCATCCTGATGATCCAGATCAAATTATGTTAATTACTGTAATACCCTTGGCTTCTCTTAGGAATCCTTACCTCTCAGTAGGATTATTATAATTATATAATTTATTAACCCAAAGGTTGAACTCTATGACTATGGTAAACAGTCTTGTCCAAATTGAAGTTCAGGGATTGTTTATTCTAGAAATTCATCAAGAACTTCTTATGAACAGA
This sequence comes from Cryptotis parvus, assembly GCA_021461705.1. Lineage (NCBI taxonomy): Eukaryota > Metazoa > Chordata > Mammalia > Eulipotyphla > Soricidae > Cryptotis > Cryptotis parvus. The sequence goes on along the minus strand of JAJIBD010004705.1, from coordinate 133,230 downwards.
CATCTGACTTTACGTGAAGGTTTTTTTCCCTCTGTTTCTTGGCCATATGCCTCTTTCGAGATCAGGCACCTCATCACATAAAATATACTAATAAAGTAAGCAGAAGCACTATTTGATGATGAAATAGGATATTTGGCATTTTTTCCAGGTATAACAATCTATTGGCAATACTGTCTCACAGACTGGCTGGCAAGTCAGCATTTTGTTGCTTTCTAGGTCTTTAAGAATCTTAATGCTTTCTTAATTATAGAATCAATTAGCATGTTAATGGTAAATCATTAGATGGTAAAATTATTAAAGACTTTTTTGGGGAATGATTCTTTGTAAAACAGAGCACCTTAGTTTTAATTACAGTTAATAGAACAATTGGGCTAAATTGTATTCTGTGCCTAGATTGTGCAAACTGAAATGCTCCTTATCTTTTTTGGACTGGTTTTCAAGTTGCTTAGAAATATCTATTTTTTCCTTAGTGACTCTCTAAGTTGTAGATATACTTTGAAGAATTTGAAGCTGGTTTGCTGTTGTGTTTTTCTGTATTCATTTCTCCCTAGTTTTTGATGTCGACTTAGTTTGCTTTTACTCAGATTAACAAAGGAATAAGAAGCTCCAATCTCTTTTCTCCAATATTTTTGTTTGTTTGTTTGTTTTTGGGCCACCCCAGGTTATTCAAGGGCTATGCCCACCTCTGTTTTTAGGGGTCACTATTGGCAGTGCTTGGGGGACCATTGAACCTGGATTGGCCAAAGTTGATGGTGGCTAGTATATTGATCCATACTTGCCTGCTTGGTACAGAGTGGGAATCTGGAGAAGTGAGCCCTGCAGCATTTTCTTACCAGATGGGATTGATGTCACTTGGCATTGTAACATCTTTTTCCGTTGTTTCACTTTCTGGTCACACAACCAATGGTGCTTTAGGGCTTATTCGTAGTTCTGTGCTCAGGGATTATTGCTGGGGATGCTCAGGAGACCATGTGGGATTCTGAGGATCAAATCTGGGTCAGCTTAATGCAAAGCAAGTGCCTTGCCTGTTATATTAACCTCCTGGCCCTGGCATTATAACATCTTATAACTATGTAACATTTTCCCCTTCTTTTTATGATTAGGAAGAGGTTTGGACCCATCTGGCAGTTCTTTGGGCTTACTACTGGCTCTGTGTTTAGAGATCATTCTAGACAGTGTCAGAGAACAACTGTGATATTGGGGCTTGAACCCTGCAAAACAAGCACTTCATCCACTGTACTTTCTGGCCCATTTCATTCCTTTTGCAACTCCTGATTCTACTGGAAACCATCCCTGCCTACCTCCTCTCTACCCCTCCAGTCACCTTCTCTTGACTTAAAAAATTATATTTCTGTGTTTATGAATATGGCAGAGAGAGATGGGGATTGTCTAATATGACCGACCACCTTATCTTGAAGGGGTAACATACACTTACCAGCAGGTGGCAGACAAGAGACAGGATTGTTGGCACCTAGGGCTCTGCCCTGTGGGCCCTGGGTTTTTGATGGTCTAACATAGAAAAAGACTGGGATGAACCCAAAGCCACGGCAGAGCCTGGAAGGAACCCGTGGTGTTTTCGATAGGCCAAAAACAGTAACAATAACGGACCTCATTCCCAATGAATGGAGACATTACTGGTGCCTGCTTGAGCAAATTGATGAACAAAGAGAACACAAGTGACAAGTATTTTCAGCCCATAATCAGAAAATAATTTAAAAATTGAAATAATATTTATGTCTGCATATAAATTTTCAGCCTGCTTAGGGTTTTAGAAATATAGATATGAATAATAGATTTACTTTGTTATTATTGACTGATGAACCCATTTTATATATTTGCCTTTGAAATTAGTCATCATCCAAAGACTTCTTTTTTTGGGGGAGGGTCACACCCGGTGACACTCAGGCGTTATTCCCTTCATCTTCACTCAGGAATTATTCATGGTGGGGCCCAGGGGACCATATGGGGTGGGTGGGGATTGAACCTGGTTGACCGCATGCAAGGCAAATACCCTACCTGCTCTGCTATCTCTCCAGCCCCGAATTCAATCTTTTTCTAAAATAAAATATTGTAATGCCTTTATTCTATAACTTTCCTCTTCATCGAACTAGTATAAAACATCTTTGTATTTAAAAATGAAACTACACTCTCATTTGCACAACAGGGATCATTGGTTCTATGCTTTCTTTTTCATTCATTACTTTTCCTATGTATGTCATGAAATTGATGTGCATATAGACTTACAATTGGTTTACTTTATTTTTCCAAGATATTTTTAGCTTTATGTAATTTAGCAGGCAACCAGGAGGGAAAGCTGGATCTACCCTGGCCCGCCACCCCAGCGGAGCCTCGCAAGAAAACCAGAGGAACCCTCACACCATGAGGGCCACCATTTTCCACATTCGGACTTCCCACTCATCAGAGCTCCACCCAGCAGAAGAGCAGATAACAAGCCTGGCTCAGCGTGGCGTAATAAATGCTCGAGATTAGAGATGACTTTAAGAGTATCCCATCTGCATGGCAGAGCCTGGCAAGCTATCCTTGTTGTATTTGATATGCCAAATACCAGCAACAATTATAGATCTCTTTCCTATGACCTCATGGAATGGTTTGAGGCTCTTTATGTTTCTGGAGCAAGCGATGCCATTGGGCTACACTAGCATGTGACAGGACGTATGGAGATGTTACTGGTGCCTGCTAGAGCAAATCATCAATCAATGGGAAGATAAGTGAAGTGAAGTGATACGTAATTTACCATCACATTTGCCCTGTTTATCAGCCTTAGGTATGCAGTTCAGTGTAATTAAGTACATTTATGTTGTACAACAGGTTTCTAGAATTCATTTGTCTTGGGATACAATACTCTGAACCCTCTAAACATGAATTTGCAACCTCTTCCCATTAGCTCCTGGCAATAAAACACTTTCCTGTATTCTATTTCTGTGTTTTGTTATTTTAGAAAATTAGATCAGTAAAATTATAAGATATTTGTTCCTTTGTGATTGGCTCTTTTCACTTATAAAAGATACTCGGCTTCCTCCATGTTGTAATGCATGAGAGAATTTCCTTATATACTATAAGACTGAACAATGGAATAATAATCTATTGTATTTTTTAAATAATCTCTTGTATTAAGTAGCATATTTTCTTTACTCATTCAACAATGGAAATGTGGGATGCTTCCAACTCAGAGGCTGTGTGTAGAGCTGTGACAAAGAAGGACATGCAGCTACCTCTAAAATATCTTACTTTATTTTAAATGTATGGCAAGGTATGGGATTGTTGCATGATATGGTAATTATATTTAACATTTTAAAGAGCTCCTTACCCTGTTCCATAATGCTTCTTTCCATTTGCTGTAAGGAAGGCAAATTAGTGTAAATGATTCAGTTTCTGTGTTTGCCTATATTTGCCATTTTATTATTTTTATGACCCTCCTAATGAGTGCGAGCTGATATTGCTATTAACCAGTGAGCTGAATATTTTTGTGTGCTTGTCAGTCTTTTATATATTTTTGAGATAACAGTCTATTTGCATTCTTTTTTTATTTTTAATTGCTCTATTATTGATTTTAAACAACTCATATATAATATTTTATGCATACAAAACTATCTGTCTGTCTGCCTATCTATCTATGGTTGGAGGCCACACCCAGCAATGCATAGAGGTTAATCCTTACTCTGGACTCAGGAATTATACCTGGTGGTCCTTGGGGGACCATATGGGATGCCAAGGAATCAGATTGACTAGAATCAGATTAACTCGGTTGAAGATAAGCTTCATACGCATTGTGCGATCTCTCTGGACCCTCTATTTTGGACCTTGATCACTTGATCACTTGAACACTTGACATCCCATTATTGGTTGACTTGCTCAAGTGGGCACCAGTAGTACTTCCATTTGACCCTATCATGTGCCAGTGTAGAGCAATGGCATCTTGTCGGGGCGCTCCGCCGGGGTCCCTGACAGTGCCGGGAAGCGAAGTTCCCTTCTACCTCCGAAGCCGGCGAGGAATGGATGAACACTCAGGAATCCGATGAGGTTTTAAAAAGCTTTACTTATCACAGGTTCAGGCATACAAATCAGCAAAAGGAAAAACCCGATGCTTAGGATTCCAGGCTAGAACCCCAGCCATGTGTAGGCCAAGATGGCGACCACCACGTGTAAAGCTTCCAAGGGGAATAAACGCTCACAAGGCGAGAGAGATCCCACCGGGAAGAAGCCCGGGAGAGCGGGAACCGGCTAGTTTATACCCAGCAACTCAGACCTTCCTCCCATTGTTATGGAAAGCAGGGAGGGTCCAATGCCCTCAGGTAGTCCCTCCCTGCATCTCACCTAGGGCCTTTACTGTGCTAATGTTTTGAGCTGGAATGCCTTTGAAATGTAGAGAAGGGGGTTTCTGAGATGGCATGTCACTGTACCAAAGATCAACACCAATGCCAGTTAAATATTTCTCCAAGCCTTCACAAGTCTCCTCTACTTCATTGTAGTTTTATATTTTATCAGGGAGCCATGCTTGTTTGTTTGGAAGCAAACAGCATTTCTCCCTGGTCTAATTACTTAGGTGTCCTTACGTGGCCAGGCTAATATGCTGGTAAGATCTAGCTAGTCCCACGATGATTGTGATAGCATGGGAGAATATTTATACCAGCTAGTACAGCATACATGGTCGGATAAACTGCCACATTTAGACTACCCCCTTATCTACGGAGTGATTTGCGGGAGGCAATCCAGAGCAGATGCAGCGGCCCTTAGGAGTCCTGCAACAGCATCTGGTTGCTCCAGGAATACAAAGAGCCTCAAACTGTACATTCAGGGTCTTGATGAGAAAGTCTGACCATCTTGTAGATTGGCGTCTTTGTGATCTTTTGACATCCCCTGGGATCCAGTCGGTAATGGCTCTAATCCAGTGGTCATCTCCAAAATCACATTACATGTCCAGCCCATCTGATTTTCGATGCCTTGGCAAACAGACAGCTTCCCTGACCCTGGATCGTCAAAGGAGGTCGGAACCCCAGATTACTTCTCTAACTTGAGTGAGGTGCGATATTCCAAGCTCAACTCTTTTCATTCCTCTTTGGGAGACCCGAATGGCATTCTCATCCTGCTTTCCTAAGGGCCCTGGTCTCTGAGGCGTATGTTAATGCAGGGAGAACAGTGGAGTTGAAGAGATAGGCCCGGAGCCAGAGGTTCTTTGTCCTTTTAGCTATTTCTTGATGCTCTTGAAGGCATTCCATGCACAGCTCAGGTTTTAGGTGGTTCATCATGTTGACTTCTCGACCTAGGTACACATAACTGCTGCATTCAGAGATGTCTGTTCCATTGAGAGTGAATGGGGCCTCTGGAACTAGTTCATTTTCCATGAACATGGTTTTGTTGAAAATCAGCTCTAGACCTATCTTTCCACATTTTGATATTGAGATCTTATAAAACAAATGGTTCACAAATATTTTCTGCAATTCTGGTTACCTTCTTACTCTATTGTTTCAGTTAATACAGAGGTTTGAAGGTCTGATGAGATTCCATATCTTTATTTTTGCTTTTGTGGTTTGTGTTTTTGATGTCACATTTAAGAAAGTGTTTTAAAAGTCAGTGTTTCGAGCTTTTTGCCAATTCTTTCTTGTCTTTCTGGTTTTGGGGCTGAGGCGTCCTGGATGCAGAACATATGCTCTGGCTCTTTCCCTATTTTCCTCTGTTCATTTATATATTTTGTGTTTGATTTTATGGTTTTAATTCACTGTAATTATTTTTATGGTTTTGGTCCACTATAATTAATTTTACATTATGAAAATAATCATGCATATTTTTGTTTGATGATTTACAGTTTTACCAGCATATTATCTTGAATATATTGTCATTTTGCCATTGTTGTCTTGGCATGCTTGTGGAAAATCATATAGTTTTTTTTTGTAGGAGTTTAATATTTTAGCCCTCTTTTCTAGTCCATTTACTATATACATACACACCAATATATAACTATAAATACCAAGATACACTAATATATATGGTAGTACCACACTGTCATAATGAGTATTCTTTTGTAGTACATTTCAAAAGCAGGAAGGAGAGGGCCTCCTAAATTTTGTTCTTTTCCAAGATTTTTTTTTTCTTTTTTTGGGTCATACTCGGGAATGTTCAGGGGTTTCTCCTGGCTCTACACTCAGGATTTACTCCAGGCGGTGCTTGGGGAACCGTATGGGATGCGAGGAATCAAACCCAGGTCGATTGTGTGCAAGGTAAACGCCCTACCTGCTGTGCTATCGCTCCAGCCCCTTCCAAGATTATTTTGTTTGTATCTTTATGATTCCATACGTTTTTCATACATTTCCAGGGGAAAAATAAAGGCATCAGGGTTTTGAAAGTGATTTCGTTGAAAGTGGTATGCTTTGGCTAATATGAGCATTTTGTTTTTAATTAAATTTAAAATTTTGAGACCTCCCTATATATGGTGAGCAAAAGGCCAACCGGCCCCTTCTGGTAGTTCTCATCCAACCAAGCTAGCAGTGCTTGACGAAGGCAGAAGCATGTTGTGCTCCTTGGCACTGGAGATTCTGGATATTTATCAGACCACCGTGGTGGTGTTGGGGGGGGCTCCAAAGCTGCACCCAATGATTCTAGTGAGGCCACTTAATACTGATTGTATGCAGGGCATGTTTTTCCTTAACTCCTGTATACTATTTCTTGCTTGTAGTTCTAATTCTTTATATATTTGCTTCACACTTTTTCTTGTTATCCTTTATCTCTTAATTTTCTCCTCAATCTTAGGCTATCTCAGTTTATACCAGGTGTTTAATATGCAGTCAGATTGTGAGAGGCTGTTTTAAAAATGCTGAACCTCACATGAGCACCTTTACTGTTCAATTCACTTAGGCTTTAGAAAATTACTCTTAGATTTCCTTAGCTAAGTTGGCTGAATTCACACATTCCTTTGGCAACTCACCACTCACTAAATATCTTCTTTATTGCTCTATCTTATATGTTTCTTTTACTTATTCTAGCTTTCCAAATTTTGGGCTGTTACTATACTTAAATGGTATCCTTCGTTTTTCTTTTGAATTGATTAAATTTTTCTTTACAAAATGAAAATCTGTTTCAAACACTTCCTGCTTAAAATTATTTGGGAATTACACACAATTTTGAAATAAAATTTAAGTGCCTTTGTCTAACCAGATAATTTCTTATGACTTGTTTTCAGCTTTATATTCTGTCCTCCATCATGTGATAACTTTAAGCAATATGGAACGGCTTGGTCTTTTAGGAAAGTCCATTTTGCTTTTTTTTTTTTTTTTTGCTTTTTTGGGTCACACCCGGCAATGTACAGGGGCTACTCCTGGCTCTGCACTCAGGAATTACTCCTGGCGGTGCTCGGGGGGACAATATGGGATGCCGGGATCGAACCCAGGCCAGCAAAAGGCCAGCCACGTGCAAGGCAAACGCCCTACCCGCTGGGCTATCGCTCTGGCCCCCCATTTTGCTTTTTACATGTGCTTTCCCCTCCTTGCCTCTCACTCACCCCACTCTTTTCCTCTCTCTCCATTTGTTTCTTCCCCACACTCATTTCTACCCTTTCCCGATCTTTTTCCCCATTTTCTGTTATGTCACATGAATAATTAATTTTATTTTTCTAAGAATAGTCATGTCCTATGACTCTCTTTCCTCATCTCTTATTTCGTTTGCATGCGCACTTGGCTCAGATGCCAGGTATGGCTTTTCACTACCAATGACTACCTGCAGATGCTAATTCCCTGGGGAAGTTGTCTTTTTAAGGGTATGCTGCTTAAGACATGGTTTGAGTTTTTGGCAAATTAGACTCTAGAATACTAACAAGAGGATTTTCTTCCATTTCCTCTTCACAAGGATATACGTCTTTTGACATTTAGATAATGTTGTGGGACTCCTTTAATAAGTGGCTTTGAGAATGGAGTCCTTGTTCAAAATGTTGAACAGAAAAAATCAGCTGTGAATGTAGTAAAGGGCTTAGGTATGTCAAACTGCAGGCCATTTCCCTAGTTTTACTGAGAATGGGTGAGAAAGGGTGATTTCAACTAAATAAATTCTAGAGAATAAAATTCACCTTGACTCTAGCAGGGAGACTGGAGATCTCTGGACTGACCCAGTGTAGCCACTTATAGGAAACAACTTGTGCTTTGGGAGGCAAGGATATTTCTGAGACCTAATTTTGACATCAGGTAATTTTTCCTTCTACTTAAGGCATTATCATCACTATTATCTTTTTTATTTTTTTATTAAATATTTTATTATACCAGCGTGAGACAGACAATTACAAACCTCTATACATGTTTAGAGGTTTTGGTCACGTTAAAGCTCTTTTGATCACCTGTTAAGGCACTGTTGCATTCACTTCCAGTTAGTGCATCTTTTTTAGATCGGGAGGTCAGGAGAGAAAGAGATGAAGAAGGGCAGAGGTATATTGTGCATATGTCTTTTCTTAAAGCCATTATCAGTCTTATTTTTTTCAAATTTGCTTAGAGTATATTTTTATTGTTTTCTATTAAAGCTCTTCTGTTATTTACAGTACATTTATTGGTGGTATTCCGTGCACTTAATTCCAACACCATATTCATCACCGTTGTACCAGCATCTCTCCTCTGAGGATTATAGAACCCCTCCCTACACCCTGCTTCTACTAATTTGATCATTTCCCTCTTTTATTGACTTTGACCATCGGTTGCTGTCTGGGCCTGCACCTTTAAAGTCACACATGAGTGAGATTATTCCGTATCACTTTCGTTCTGACTGACTTCACTCAGCATGATGTCCTCTAACTCCATGCATATTGCTGCCTATTGCATGATCTTGCCCTTTCTTAGAGCTTCATAATATTACATTGTGTATATATACCACAACTTTCCGATCCTTCATTCATAGTTGGGAATTCGGGCTGCTTTTGTATCTTGGATATGTACTATCTAAGGTGATGAACATAGGTGTGCCTATAACCTTTTGAATAATACTTTCATGTTTTGGGGATAGCTGTCAATAAGTGATGATGTTATTTTTTTATATATCCCTGTTGGCTCTCTGCATGCCTTCTTTGGGAAAGTGTTCCTCTCCTGGCCCCATTTTTGACTGGGTCATTTTGTGCATTGCTGAAATGTATGTGTGTGTGTGTGTGTATGTGTGTGTGTGTGAGTGTGTGTGTAGGAAGATAATTTTTGTTGGATGAAATTTACTTAAATGAGGGGAGAGAAAGGGAAGAAGTACTGTTCAAGAGAGAACTTGGGGTTTTCCAGAATGAGAAAAAAGCACTGATGTGTTTTGTGAGAGCTTTCTAGATATTGGACCTGAACCCTACACCTGCTGTCTTTTATGCAACTATTTTCTCCCGTTTAAGAGGGTGACTTTTTTTTATTGCAGCTTAAGTTTCTTTCACTGTGCAGCAGAATTTTAATTTTATATAGTCCCATTTTTTGTTTCTGTTTTCCTTGTCTATGCCACTTTTGTCATTTCCTTGAAGATTCTGTAGGGGTCAATTTCCCTAAGGTTATGTGATTTTAAAGGTATCTGGACAGTATTTTCCTCCTTTATATCATACGTTTGGCATTATCTTAAACTATTTTATTTAGTTTTTTTTGTTTAGGGGCCACACAGGGCAGTGCTCAGGACTTCTTTAAACTCAATTTAGAGATTACTCCTGGCAGTGCTCTGAGCACTGTATTTGGAGCTGAAGATCAAACTGGGGTCTACTTCATCCAAGGCAAGTGCCTGAACCCTTGCACTATTTCTTTTGTCCGCTAAGCCTTTTTTTTTATCATATATTAAGAAGACTATATGATTATATCCTGGTATATTCCAAGGAGTATGTATTTGTGGTCTGGGTTTGAAGACGTTCTTTAGGAATGTGTATGATTGGAATGATAATGGAATATAACAGTTTGCATGTTTCATACAAACTGCACTTAGTAGTGTACTGAAATATTTGTGCACATTATGTTGTGATGACTACAGAGTTTAGTTTTGTCTGTATCATTGACTTCTTTACAGGTTTCACTGACTCCCGAAGCCCTCTCCTCAGTTAACTAACTACCAGTGTTATCTGAGTCTAAGAATTTATTTTTATTGCTTTGTTCATATTTTTCTAAGGAAACATTTTGTTTGTTTGTTTGCTCCTTTTTGGGGCTATACTTAGTAGTGCTCAGGATTTAACTCCTGAACACTTAACGCCTCTGTTCAGGGATGACAGCTGGTGTTGTTTAAGAGTCATAATTGATATGAGAAAGTAATTATTACTTTTTATTATTTATAAATTCTTATTTTGAAGATAAATTTCTCATAATTCTTACTTGAATTCCATGATTCATATTTTAATTTGACTATAATGCAAATTATTCATTAAAACAAACATTTTAATTAAAATATTTCAAATAAACTTATTATAGATTGTGAATAAATTAATACAAGTGTTATTAGATTTGATTGATCTAAAAGACAAAATATAAAGTAAGCAGAAAGATAAAATCACACTTTTCTTTATTCCCTTTATTTTAATACTAAAATATCATGAAAGTTGTTCTATAAACATGAGTGATCTATAAAACATTACCAGAGTATTAGTTACTAGAGAAGCAGAAATGAAATTTGGAGATGAGATTTATCATCTCCTCACTTTAATTTGTACTCCTGCTGTACTGTAAACGTAATAACCATCAACATGAAAAATGTAACAGATTGATAATACCATTGAGTTTTAATTAAACAACTGAAATGAAAAGGACCCAGATGGATAACTGGGGAATTTAGTTATCCTTTATGAAATGTGTTGGGTTCCCCATTTGTTCTGTTACTTATAAATGAATATTCTGCCAAAAATAATGCCCTGTAAGAAGATTTACTAAAAATTAATCATTTAAGTTTGTAAAGCAGATGGTTGCCTTAGTTTATTCAATTTAATTTTGAAACACTTATCACTCTCAATCAGACACTGTTTGCTTTTTTTGATCCCTTCTCTCTCCCTTCCCTTTTCTGCTATGCTCAGCAAAAATAATTCACTCACTCTAAAGTACGTGCATTGGTTTGCTGCAAAAATATTTGTCAAGTTTGTGCACATTTATGTCATGTTTCTGATCTAATTTTTGTAGGTTTTAAGTGCATATGTTGAAAAAAAATAGCACTTTAAATAGTCACTGAGGAAATTGTCATCATTTCTTCGGAAAATAGCAGCTACTGATACTGCTTTGGTTAAGACTCGAAGAAACAGTGTTTTTCTCATCAGTTTGATGTAAGGATAAATGTTACTTAAGATTCAAGAGTTAAGGTTTGTCTGATGTTTTTAGAAGATTCTTGTGGGTATACTCAAGGCAGACTGCAGACCTGTTTGCAAACAAATGTATCAGCTTTTGACCATAAGGGAGTTACATGTGATTATAAACGCATTTCTGATTCATTTCATGTCATTTTGCCATAGGAAAATGACCTTTATCCAGTAGCAAAACTGGACTTAAATGTTGAATTAGGAGTAACATTTTCATGACAGCTACAAAGAATTGAGATAGATGACTTTAATCACAGAGACGTTCTGTTTGCTTTTATCCTTTCAGTTAACTATGTGGGATATTGAAGTTCTCTATTTAAAAAGGGCATAAAAATCAAGTGTTTATCTTTGCATGTCGTTGTCCCTGGCACTGTGAGTATATGTCTTCAAAGAACACATCAAAGGTGTGCTTAAGATACTCTGTGTTTCAGGGGCTGGAGCGATAGTCCAGCGGGTAGGGCATTTGCCTTGCACGCGGCTGGCCCATGCCAGCCTGGGTTCGATCCCGGCATCCCATATGGTCCCCCGATCACCCCCAGGAGTAATTCCTGAGTGCAGAGCCAGGAGTAACCCCTGAGCATCGCCGGGTGTGACCCAAAAATAAAAAAAAGATACTTTGTGTTTTGAGGACTTATAATCTAAGTGGACCAATGGCAAAACCACCAGGAAATACTCAAGTATTTTTAACACTTCACAGAGCCTGTAAGAATTCTAAGACTGAGATCAGTAGGAGTGGCAGGACAATTGACGTTTAAGACGGTACAGGGGTAGGCATCTACCATGCATGCGGCTGACCCCTGGGTTCAACTTCTGGTACTGCATGTGATTACCAGAGTCCCATCAATAGACACCTGAACACAGAGCCAAGAATAGAACCTGATCAACACTGGGTGTGGCTCCAAAAGCCAAATAAATAAATACATGAATAAATAAAAGTAGGAAAAACTAGAAATATTAGATTGCAAGGAATAATTGCAATTATTTATCAGGTTCTGTAGCTCAAGCTAGAGACATTTGTGCAATGAAAGTTGTGGACCACAGTGATTATGACTCGATGTGGAACAGTGAGTAGTTAAGGTTTGTTTGTCTTATGAAATAATTGTGGAAGGGCGGAGCCATAGTCCAGTGGGTAGACTGTTTTCCTTGCACGCAGCCGACCCGGGTTCGATCCCCGGCAACCCATGTGGTCCCCCGAGCACTGCCAGGAGTAATTCCTGAGTGCAGAGGCAGGAATAACCCCTGAACATTGCCAGTGTGACCCAAAAAGCAAAAAAAAAAAAAAACAAAGGCAAAAAGAAATAGTTGTGGGGAAAGATGAATGGATAAGTGAGGGTTAGATAGCAAAAAGAACTTTTTAAAATATGCTATTATTATTAATATTGTTGTTGTTGTTGTTGTTGTTGTTTTAGGGACCACATTCAGTAGTGCTCTGTGAGCATGTTGAGCCAGGGACTCTGCAGAGCATACACATGACCCAGTAAGTTTTCCCTCTTGTCCTTGTTTTGGAATGTCAGAAGGAATTATAATGAGAGAATAGAAAACATTTTATCCAATAAGAATTTTTAGGAAAAGCTAATATTTCATCTTATATCGGAGTAGCATTCCATTGTTTATATATTTCAGATCTTCTTTGTCCACTCTTCCGTAAGTGGACTTTGGGCTATTTCCAGATCTTGACTATTATGAATAGCACTGCAATCATCGTAGGTGAACATAGTTTTTGGAATTAATTTTTTGTCTGCTTGGGTCACATCCATTTGTTCCTAGGACTGACATCAGGACTGGTGACAAGCTGGCGACACTGTTTTACTAATAACTGTCAATCTCCTATTTCTCCTCTGTTTACGTAGGTCTCTGTGTAGGTAATCTGTGTGGAGGCATCAACATTTAACATTATAGGCAGTTGAATTCTTATTATGGCACCTATACTTTGAAGTGGAGCATCTGTAGATGACTTGAGTCCCTCATATATAGCTCAGAATGATGTCAAAAGCAGGGGCCTGTTGGAACTAAGTGTGTTGGTGCTGCCAAGTTAATGTTTCTAAGCCAGGACTTTGCTTTTCTACTGACCTGACTTGACAGGTCTTCAGGGCTTGTGGGTCTCTGCCAGAATTCCAGCAGTACGAGATAGCAGCATTATTTCCTGCCGTGAGTCCAACCCAAGTGTTTAGTTCTGAGTCATTTATTTCCAGTTCCGTGGGTGGGAAAAGAGATCTGGGTATCCTGATACCTGTCTGCTCAGGGTAACCCCACTTTCTCAGCACCTCAAAAGCTCGCTGCTGAAGTGCATTCCTAATCTGCTCAGTGCCTGCTCACCAACCCTGGCCATTTACCTGTTTCCTCTCTTGTTGCCTCTGGGGATTCCATAGCAGAGATCCCTCTTGAGGTGAGTGGCTGGATTCAGTGACTGTATTGATGAGCTTCAGGGAGAACACTATAGAATTATGTTCTTGGTGTAGAGTTTTGGCTTAACAGTGGGATAGTGCTGAATGTCCTCCCCCTAACCGCGATCCTGGCCTTGCCTCTAAGGAACTTTAAGATTAAATATTAGAGTTTTCATTTCTTATGAAAGGTCGCAGAAAACATTTCTTGGTTCTTATATCGGAAATATCCCCAAAGCCACGTGGAATGATGAATCCGGAAACCCAGCGGGAAAATGACTACTTTTCCTCCAGGTTGATAGATTTACTTGAGGACTGAATAATGACTAGCACTTTTGAAAAATATGGAGCAACTTTAGGTCAGAAGAGGGAAGAATCCAGGCTGGTGAGATGATCATTGTGGAGAGCAGAATTTGGATCTGTTCTGGGTGCACCCCGGCCTGGCCTCACTGAGCTAAGTAAGTCCTGCTCCGTTTAGCTCATGCTATACCCCCACACCATGAGGGCCGCCATTTTCCACATCCAGACTCCCCTCTCGTTAGGGGAGGTTTCCGGGTTCTCGTCAGAACTCCACCCAGCAGAAGAGCTAATCACAGCTCAGTTCAACAATAAATGCTCTAGTTTAGGTGACTACAAGTTATACCACCCGCATGGTAGAGCCTGGTAAGCTACCCACGTCATATTTTACATGCCAAATACCAGTAACAATTATAGACCTCATTCCCATGACTTGATAGAATGGTTTGAGGCTCTTTATGTTCCTGGAGTGGGCTGATGCCCTTGGGTTATCTCAGATGTGACAGGACATATTGAGAGGTACTGATGCCGGCTTGAGTAGATGATCGACGGAAGGCAAGTGATCAAGTGATACGTCCCTTACGATAGACAAATCATAATTTTCTAGATGACTAATCCAATTTGATATGATACAATTGTTCAGCTATATATTTTTCTGGCTTGTCCTCCTTAGACAATACCTTATTTTGGTGGTTGGAGAGATGGGACAGCTGATAGGGTGTTGGTCTTGCATGTGGTCCACCTACATTAGAGCCCCACCATCCCATATGGTCCCCTGAGCACTGCCAGGAGTAATTCCTGAATGCACTGCCACGAGTAGCCCCTGAGAATCACTGGGTATGACTCCAAAACAGAAAGAAAAGAGAATTTTATTTTTGTCCCTGGTAAATAAATTCATAAAGATGTAAATGCAGATGTACTTGTCAATATTGTTATACTTCATTGGGCACCAAGCTGCCATGTGGAGACAGCGATTTGATACATGACTAAGGTGTTGGAGAAGAATATTTATATGTGTATGCAGTATACTTATATTTTTGTGTGTACATGTAAATAAATATGTAGAAGTACATAAGCATACATATATGAATATTAAATTAATATATCTCTAGAACATGAATTGTTCTAAAACCATTTTGAAGATGGGGAAATGATTACACAGACAACTCAGCAATTTGGTTAAAGTGAAATAGCAAATTAATGGTAGATTGAGAATTAAAATCTAAGTTGTTTGGTTACAAATTAGAATTTCTCTTTTAGGAGGATTTTGTACCCTAAATTCAAGTTATAATAATTGAACATCCTGGTCATTCTTTTATGCCAAACACATTTTTTGTATTACCCAGTTGTGTATAATAGGGAGGGTCACGTTTTCCCCACATACACCTGATTTTTAACTGTTTAAAATATGAAAAAATTCTGTTCTATGGAAAGCATAACAATCAATATTTATTCAAGAACAAATTAAGTATATATACTATATATCATTTACAATATATTCCATGATAATATTGAGAAACAATGTTGTCAAATATTAGTAACAGCTATCATATAATTAAAGTAGGACTATTATTTAATATATAAATGTATATTAATAGGTATATTTAATAAGTGGAATAAATAATTATGGAAATTTCTAATATTAATTCAGATCCTTCACATTATTTAATGTGGAAAATAATAATTGATATGTTAATTGAATGATTTACAGGTCATAAAATTTCTAAATGATATATATAAATTTTAAATATCACTGGTTCTGATATTTATTTTAATTGCATTTTTTCACTTTTTCTGATATAGTTATATCCTAGTAATTCCACTTAGAAATAATTTCTAAAGCCCTGTAACTAGAAATAGCATACTAATTTCAATTTATTTATCGGAATTTAAAACCTAAGCTAATTAATGCATTTTTCACTCATCCTGGAGCTCAAAGAAGAAAAGTATAAAGAATGTGGAGAGATTCACAATTATTTTTCTTAGTTTACTCATAAAATGTAACAAAAGGAATAGTTGCACATTCTAATGAATATAGAAACTGAGTATTTGAGACAGAATTAAGTCATATTAGCAAGATATAGGAACAGTTAAAACAATATGTTTTGGTAGAATTGAAATTGGTAAGGACGCAAGGGGGATAGCTATAGATTCACCTTCTGGCCACCAGGGGGTAGTAATGTGCCAGAGGAACTTGACAAGTATCATAGACAAATGGGACAGGGATGGAAAATGGTTGCAAGTGACGAAGTGTTACTTCTAAATCTTCTTTCTCTTATTCAGGTAGGCTCAGTGTATAGTTATTGCACTTATATATGGCCCATTTTATTTTGTTCCTCTTTTAAATTTGACTCATTGTGTCTGTTACTTCACTTAGTGTCTGTAACAGAAAATTATTGATTGGTTGAAATTCCAACTTGATTTTTAAATTATTAATAGATTTTAATCATACCTATTTTGTTTCTGGAATCAATCATTTTTCTCTGGACCCCCAGCATATGCAAGAATATTCTTCTCATATTCTAATGCTGCTTTGAATTAACCTTAATGGTAGTGAACCTCACTACTATTTTTAATGAATTTCTAATATTGTTCACTAACCTAAAGTTTTAAAATGAAAACAAAGGTGCAAATACTTGCCTCTTTCAAATTTATGCTTGTTTAATTGTGCTATTAATTGAAGCTCTCAAGCTAGTTAAAATTTCCTATCTTTGGAGATACATAAATTAAGAATTTGGGTTTGTCGGGTTACCTTACTTTACAAGAAAGTTTATTCAAAAAGACATTCATTTAATTAAATATGGGGTGTTAAATAATTTATTAGAATTTTATAATTTATGTAAATGATTATACGTCTATAGAAATTAAAACATCAATTTCAAAACATTGGACCTAATTTTTATTTAAAATTTATAGTAATGTTTGATCTCAAGTTCTCTACAAATTGGTGATCAATAATTCTTTTCAAGTCACTGAGACATTCATAACTTCTATATTTAATGCACTGCCACATATTCTTATTGAACTCTTTCCTAATCACCACATTATTCTTGGCTGAAAGCATTGTAGCTATAAAAATTCATGAAATGAAGAACATAACATTATTGAAGACTTTGTTTAGGTATACTTGTGAATAGATTGTACAGAACATGGAACACGCATTTCAGGCAAAAATAAATTAATATCTTCCTTTTTTGCATTTAAACCTGCTTAACTTCCCTATTTTATTGTTGCAGAACAAATTATTGCCAAATGAATCTATAGACAAGCAGAATATTTTATTTGTAATAAATACTACAATATATATAGTGTATATATTGTAGTATATATACTACTGAAAGATGCAGTAAGAATTTCAGTTGTTCTGTAGGCAAATTGTAAACAATTGTAAAAGGAAAATTTATTTTTGATTTATAACTTACTAGTGTTCACTTAAATATGTGTAGTAACAAACATAAATTAGAATTATATCAATTGTTTTACTAATTTGTCATATGAAGTCCTTTTATTTGGCATATATGCTAAATATTTATCTTAGGCGCTAAATTAAAAGTTTTACTACTTCATTTGTATTGATATTTAAATGTTTAGTTGCAGGGGCTGGAGCAATAGCCCAGCGGGTAGGGCGTTTGCCTTGCACGCAGCCGGCCTATGCCGGCCTGGGTTCGATCCCGGCATCCCATATGGTCCCCTGAGCACCGCCAGAAGTAATTCTGAGCAAAGAGCCAGGAGTAACCCCTGAGCATTGCCAGGTGTGACCCAAAAAGCAAAAAAAAAAAAAAAAAGAAGAAGAAAAAAATGTTTACTTGCAGATCAAATCAAATATTTAGCTGATAAATTGGCTTTAAATTCAAGCTAATTTATTATTCTGTTTACATTCTTTTGAGAAGAATCTTCCATACTTATGTAAATTATTGTTATAATAATCTTATAGATTGAAAGAGAGGGCTAATTCCAGAAATAAAAACAACCACTTACTGGGGCCAAAGAGATAGTCCAGCGGGTAGGGCGTTTACCTTGCACGTGGCCAACCAGGATTTGATCCCTGGCATCCCATATGGTTCCCTTAACACTGCCAGGAGTAATTCGTGAGTGCAGAGCGAGGAGTGACCCCTGAGCATTTTCTGGTTGTGAACCAAAAAAGCAAACAAATAAGCAAACAAGGCCCCAAAGACTTTAAAATATTTATATAAAACTCCCTCTTTTCTATACTGTAGCTTCAGTTATTTATTTCTTATTTTTTATCGAATCCTTCCCCTTCTGCTTCTGCTTCATCAGAATTCCACCCAGCAGACCAGTCTATCACAGTGTGGCTCGCGCGGCCATAAGTGGCTGTGCGGTTCATCAATAAATGCTGGATTTTGAGATGACTACAAGAGTATGCTACCCACACGGCAGAGCCTGGCAAGTTACCCGTGTCATATTTGATATGCCAGATACCAGTAACAATTATAGAACTCATTCCCATGACCTGATGGAATGGTTTGAGGCTCTTTATGTTCCTGGAGCAAGCAGATGCCCTTGGGATCTACTTGCATGAGACAGGTCATATGGAGATGTTACTGGTACCTGCTCAAGCAAATCGATGATGAACGGGAAGACAGTGATACAGTGATTTATCTAATCACAGTGAGATACATAGTTACAAAGTTGCTTATGATTGGATATCAGTTGTACAATGTTCCTTCACCTGTCCCTTCACCAGCATGTTTCCCACCACCAGTGTCCCAGTTTCCCTCTTTCTTCCTCCCAATTGTATTTTATTTATTTTTTTGTTTTCTTTCAGTTTTTAAAAAATGTATTATGCCATCATATAATAAAATTATAATAAAATTATACGGTGGTATAATAGGGCCCAGGGCTCATCCTGGGCCCTATGAAAGAAAGCAGGATGAGAATGCTATTCGGGTCTCCCAAAGAGGAATCGAAAGAGCTATGCTTGGAATATCACGCCTCACTCAAGTGAGAGAAGGAATCTGGAGTTCTGACCTCCATCAATGTTCCAGAGTCAGGGATGCTGTCTTGTTTGCCAAGGCATCAAAACCCAGATGGGCTGGACATGTAATGTGATTTGGAGATGACCGCTGGACTAGAGCCGTTTCGGACTGGATCCCATGGGACATCAAAAGATCACATGGCCGCCCACCTACAAGATGGCCAGACTTCTTCATCAATAACCTGAAGGAATGTTTAGAGGCTCTTCGTATCTCTGAAGCAAGCAGATGCATTGGGCTACACTGACACATGGTAGGGTCCAATGGAAATGTTACTGGCGCCCGCTAGAGCAAATTGATGAATAACGGGATGTCGAGTAATCAAGTGATCAAGTGAAAAAAGTCTCAGTCTAAAACCATCTCAGCAATTCCTGAGGGTCAGGTACATTATGAACTCTGTACCAATTTTTTTCCAGTAAAAGAAAACCAGTTATGCGAATTTTTGCTTGTCTTCCACAACGGAAGGAATGCTAACCATGTCTGTCATTTTGAGAGTAAAAGCGTACTTGTTGTTGGGAAAATTAGTGTGGAGAAGGGAGAGAGTAAACTTGAGTCTCTGAACAAGTGAGGATATTTACCACAGGAGGAAGGGAAGAAGAGAAAGATATAGAGGCTGGGGAGCTGGAAAGAATTATGTTCAGATTGAATTTCCCCTATAGCAGGGAGAGGCAAATGAAGGTGTAATTCTCTTCTTTCCATAATTTAAAAAGACTGAGACATCAATATTAGTATTCTCTTTCTTTCTTTAAAACATAAGTCGCCTAATATTAACATTTGCATCTCATATATTCTCAAATACAAGGTGTTGTATTTGAGAATTATGTATAATATGCATACATAGAATAAAAAATGATTTTAGACTTTTAACATGGTTATGCTTTTATGATGGATCCAGACCCATCCACTTCGGACCCACAGCTGTGCTGCTCGGCCGGCCCCATGTGGAAGCAACCCATGGAGCTGACCTCCCGATAAGGGGCTCGGCCAGCCCCTGCCCGAGTCCAGCATTGCTCCAAGGGTTTGCTCTCATGAGCGAGGGAGAGAACATGCTGGCCAGACTCGGAGTGGAGTTTTGGGCCCTGCCCTTTCCTCCGCCTCCATGCCAGTTGCCCCGGAAGAGAGACCCACCTACACCAGACCCACAGGTCCGTTTCACATTTATTCATTGTATACAGTTCTAGACAGGTTCTAACTGATACCAATAAGTCTAGCAAGAAGTCAGAGCATCCCACACATCATGCGGTCTGTAATTCTCAACATCCAGACTCTAGTTCCTCAGAGCTCCATCCAAGAGAAAACCTGATCTTTCCCTTTACGTTTCATCAGTAAATGCTCGAGATGAGAGCCTTCTTCTGAGAATATACCACCTACAGGGCAGAGCCTGGCAAGCTATCCGTGTTTTATTTGTTATGCCAAAAACTAGTAACAATTATGGACCTCAATTCCATGACCTGAAGAATGGTTTGAGGCTCTTCCTGTCCCTGGAGCAAGCAGATGCCCTTGGGTTACACTTGCTTATGACAGGACTTATGGAAATGTTACTGGTGCCCACTCGAGCAAATCGATGAACAATGGGAAGACAGTGACAGTGACAGTGATGCTTTAATGAGGGAACTACAGGTACAGCAGATCTTAAATATATGTCCTTTTCATTTTTGGGGGTGGTCGGCCAATTCCCAAGCATGCCGAGGGGTTCCAGGACCCCAACTACTTGCCTCTTGGGGACCCCAACTACACTCCTCTTGGCCAGCTAGGCTGAAGGTTCAGCACTAGGACCCGAGGACACAATGCTCCTTCAGTCCTGCAGTTTTGGCGTACCAGCAGCCCAAAGGTGCTGGGGGCTGCCTTGGCTGCCTCTGGTGATGCACAAGAACCAGGTGTTTTGAGGAACTGAGCCCAGCCATTGTACTTTCACCCCATCTCTAAACATCTTTTTTTTTTTTTTTTTTTTGCTTTTTGGGTCACACCCGCGCGATGCTCAGGGGTTTCTCCTGGCTCTGCACTCAGGAATTACTCCTGGCGGTGCTCAGGGGACCATATGGGATGCCGGGGTTCGAACCAGGGCCAGCACAGGCCAGCTGCATGCAAGGCAAAACGCACTACCTACTGGGCTATCGCTCGGCCCCAACATCCTTTTCTTTTAGTTTGAAGGTTCTGCTTTTGTTGCAGCAGAGACTAATATTTGTGTTGAAGTACGCATTTCCTTTCCTTGGTGAGCAGTAGAAAGATTGTATCTTAAACTGCATTGTATGGACAGATTTGTAAAGAATTGTGAGATCCAGAATTAAAGTCAGTCCCATTGTGTTGATGACTCTATTAAACAGTAGTTTGTTGAAAAACTACTTGTATGGCAGAGCATTTGCAAGATAGTGATACAATATGCACTGCTGTATACAAATCAAGCTACATCTACTTGACTTGACAGTAGCAAAGGGAAGGATATTGCATAATTCCTTTCCTAGTTTTTTGAGTCCCAACTGGCTGCTTGCCCAACTGGCCATGTAAGACAAGATTTCATGGCTCTGTTCCTAAAGATTTTCTTTTCAAGCAGGTACAGTTCAAATGAAGTTCCTATCTTTTGCATTTTAGCACCATTTATCTGGTTATCTGGACTTACATTGCTGTAACAGGCTCAACTCAATTCTCTTACTGCTCTCCAAGTCCAGTTAATCACTGTGTTATGAAGAGTGTTCTTTTATTTTTAAAGCATCTTTACCTTTCTATGGCTTTTATTTTCCAAAGCATCTTTACCTTCCTAGGAACTGCCCCAGATAGTTCTAAACTTATTTGACATGTACTTTCTAAAAAAACTTCTGAAGTGGTGATATTGGATTAATCTTTGATACGATGCGTGTTATCATGCTGCTTCCCATCTACATAACCTATAGCCATGCTTCTGTTGTTCATTTTCATCTGATTACTGTCCCTTACAACATTATTACCCAATGCTTTGGGCTTTTCTAATATTTTTCATCTTTGCTTTTGCTGTGAATATAGTGTGCCTTATCATCAGTAATTTCCCAGTAACAGCTATGAATGTGGTGAATAGTTCCCAATAATTCAATGAATATGTGTCCAGTCACCAGCTATTTCCCATCTCCATCTATTCCCTGAATCCCAGCTCATTATTAATTTATCCGTGATACTATTCTGAACGACAAGCAGTAATCTTCACCTTTCTGCACTATTGTATTAACTCTATTGTGGCTTTGACTGTGTTGTATTTCCAACTCAACATACACTTCTGAACACTTTATTCCCCAAATCTAATTACTGCATCACTACATTTAGCCATCTGTGAGTGTGTAGCATATTACACAGGATCTAAGCAAGAGGCTACAGATTGTTTAACACCAAGATACCAGTGCCATCTTATTATTCAATATCCTGTGGTGATAAAGAACATTTATTTTCCTTTAAGAAGCAACATACAATAATAAGTCAATTTTCACCTGAGTCACGGAATCCTTCTGTTTGTATAATGAAGGATTATATTTATTTAACTTTGCTAATTCAAGGTTAAATAAGTTATACTGCAGTGTTTTAACTTGTTTAACCTTGTTAATTCAAAACAATTTTGAGATGCTGGTTAGATTGTACAGCAAGTCTTGCAGATGCCCATACTGGGTTTGATACCTAGGTTTGGGTATTTATATGCTGTAGATAGGCTGAACACTAGGGTATCTAGCTTTGGTATGTATATCATATAGATACACGAACTCTATATATATGTGTGTGCATATACACATATACATACATACTTATGTATGTAGATAGATAGATAGATGACAGATAGATAGATAGGTAGATAGATAGATAGATGACAGATAGATAGATAGGTAGATAGATAGATAGATAGGTAGATAGATAGATAGATAGATAGATAGATAGATAGATAGATAGATAGGTAGATAGATAGATAGGTAGATAGATAGATAGATAGATAGATAGATAGATAGATAGATAGATAGATAGATAGATAGATAGATAGATAGATAGATAGATAGATAGATAGATAGATAGATAGATACCCTGAGCACTAAGGCACCTAGCTTTGGGTATCTATATCATATAATGCCCTGAGCACTCCAAGGAATAAACACAGAACCAGCAGAATAAATCTCAGAGCAATGCCAACTGTATTTCCAAACCGATATATTTGGGCTATATATACATATGTAATATATAGATAAATGTATAATATATGTATGTATATATTGCTCAAATATATATAAGTATATATAGTTTGAATGTATTATATATATTCATTCTTATATGTTTATATATCCATTTAAATTATATAGTTTGAATATTTCATATTATTGCAAAGCTTTTAAATAACCAGTCTTTATTTTACTCTATAAGTTATATAATTTAAATTTAAACAAATACCTGGTATGAACTGAAATATTAAGTACAACTTGAAAAAATAGAAATAGGGAGAATTATTTAACATGTTATAGAGGATGCAGTAGATTTGACTCCTGTGGATTTAACTTACCAAATTTCTACTACACAGTCTTAGCAAGAAAAAAATTTCTCAGTGACAAAATTGATTGAGAGAATAACAATTTAAGTAGTATATAAAATTCAGCCTTTTTTTCACTTCAGTGATCATATTTCTTGGAATAAATTTGAGATAGGAAATTTGATTCTTCAGTACTTTCTTTGATTACCAGAATTTTGCCTTTCTAGGTAAGATTCACTACATATATATTTAATAAGAGCAAAAAATAAAATTTAATTATTTCACCCATTATTAAATAAAAGAAATCAGGCATATGTTCTAAGAGTGGAAGGAAAACGTGCAATTTTTATCTTACTGAGATGTTCTTTTTCAATGTGTTGACTTGGTAGCTTTTAAGTAGTTCATTTTCCAAGTTCCTCTTTTACTGGACATTATTTTTTGTCTTATGCACTAATTTTGAATCTAATTTCTCAGGGCATTTAAATTTTGGTTGCAAGTATTGTTGTACGAAGCTTTCTATGACTTTATGAGGGAATTTCTAAACTGTGTATGTTCTCATTTTGGCCTTTTGGAGTGCTGAGAGCAAGCATAATGCTCGGAGGCTTCTATCACTATTATGATACTGGTTTTCAAAGTATGTTCCACTGCCTATATAACATGATAAAATCACATTTCTTATAACTATAAGGCTAATAATACTTAGCCTTATCTTTTCGGAAAAAAATGTGAATGAAAACATTTTAGAGGGAGTCTCCCAATCAGTTCTCAAGAGGCCAGGAGGTTACCAATTATGAGTTTTACCAAACGTGCTGATGAATCGGTACAATGGTCAGGGAAGGAGAGTTGCCCTGGTCCTCGTGTGCTGGATATTGTGAGTGTCATTTTGGTGGGACAGGGGGACTCTAGGTGATGCTCAGAAGTCAAACCCCAGTTAGGACCCCTACCATCTGCCCAATCACTGTACTGTTTTGATCCCTAGATACAAACTTACTATTGTTTGACATTTGTGTCTCACCTGGAAATGCTCAGGGGACCATGTGTAGTTCCAGGAATCACATCACTGATGACTGAATGCAAAGGAGGTGCCCTACTCCCTTTACTAGTTCTTCTCATCCAGCAGGAGCAGGAGAGGATAGGGTGCAGATCGGAGGGACGCATGGCATCGCTAATTATAGCGAGCATCCTGGAGTCCTACTGAGACTTGGTTAGTCTAATGCTGAATGAATCATGAGTTGGCCTTCACAGTATATGTTTTACTGAGTAATCAAAGGCAGAGAAATAAAAAACTCTCCTCTCATGTTTACTGTGTCTCAAAAATACACACAACTTAAATAGTTTAATTAATGTGCTTTGCACATATATTTAGATGAGAATATGTATGTCCTAGTAAGGTTAAATCTAATGAAACCTTTGAAAGTTTTTGTATATATGAACTCAATTGCTGGCCAGTATATCTGGGGGAAATATAGGTAATGTGTGTCTTGGTCTTAAAGAAATTGACCATGGAGAAGAAATGTGTATATTCATTGGAGAAAGTCATTAAACGATTTTTAATGAGAATTTGCATTGAGAATTTTAGATAGGGTAATCACTAGCACTGTCTTTGCTCATTGATAGTAAGAAAATTGTTTCCAATTTTTAACCTAAATCATAAATTAGATTCCCTATTAGTAAAATTTACAACTGTAAATTGGTTATACCTCATAATAATTTAAATACTGAGTATGTTTGGAAGAAAAAAAAACAGGAAAAAAGCAATTATAAGGAGCTTATTGTAATCACATTGATAACAAACTGTTTTCCACTGGTCAAGATATTGAAATCCGGGACTGGAGCAATAGTCTAGTGGGTAAAACAAACCTGGCATCCCATATGGTCCCAGAGCACCATCAATTACTCAGGGTAATTCCTGAGTGAAGAGCCAGGAGTAGCCCCTTTGTATCACAAGGCATAATCCAAAAAAAAATGAAGTTATAAACTCCTTTAAGGATTTAGTTGCTTTGTTTCCAGATTATTATTTTAAGGCTTTTCCCTGTACACAGCTCTGGATAATACATTGAGGCATTCATTTCTCAGTGTACATGAACAATATAAATGTATTGAGAGTAGGCTTTATTCTGTGTGTTTCCTTGTTAGTGTAAGTTATTGAATATCCTTTACTAGATATATCTGAAATGATTTAAGCACAGGCTTGTTCCATGATAGAGGACTAGTCTTTGGAGAGTTTCTTTTCATCTAAGACAGTAAATCATCTATGAGATCCAAATATGCTTTAATAGTTGTTCTTTTTTTGTGAATTACTATGTCAAATATATGATTTACCAGCACTTCCAAAGAGGTTTTTGAAGAACCTAAAAGTTTTTCTATATTTTATATTGAGTATGGTAAAAAAAGGCAACATTCCTTTGTTGTCTTGACCATGTATGTCCTGAAGAATGAAATACGATATTCTGGTGCTCTTTCACCTCTGAGCCAGGACAGCCTTTCAGCCGGATCTGCAGACACACTTGTGGCACACAAAGACAGTGGATTAGCCTCACTCCTGTGACATTCTATTATTAGAAATAAATATTTGATAGACTAGAATTACATTTTCTTATAAATTATTCCTTCATAAGCATTTATTGTAATTCATTACTTGAGCCAAAAAGCCTCAGATAAATGACATATTTAGCTAAAGTTAGACATTTTTAAAAAAGGTAAATACTGTAGATAATAAATAATTATGTGGTATTCTGTTGGTGAAAGGGTAAAACAAAACTGTAGAACCCCTATAAAATTACTCTTAGATGAATTTTGTAAAGAATCCAAATTTCTTCATTGTGTTTCAAGGCTAGCTAACCCTCCTGATTAAGACATGCTTAATTGGATTACTGGTTTCAAAGATCACATTGAGCCCTTCCAAAGAACAACTGTTTTCTGCCTCAGGAACTTGTCTTTATATTAGGCTGCAACATTTACTACCTAAGTAGATTTACCTAAGTAAATAAGTGTCCTTCAAGGTGTTGCAGGTGTGGTTGTTGTGCCTGGCTGTGTCAGCAGGTGCCAGACAGGAGACAAGCTTGTCTACACCTAGGGCTCTGATCCGTGGGCCTTGGGTGGTTGATGGTCTGACACAGAAAAAGACTGGACCCCTAGGATGAACCCAGAGTCATGGCAGAGCCTGGCAAGCTACCCGTGGTGCATTCGATATGCCAAAAACAGTAACAATAATGAACCTAATTCCCAACGAATGGAGACGTTACTGGCTCCCACTTGAGCAAATTGATGAACAACGGGAAGACAAGTGACAAGTGACAAATAAGAGACTCAAACATCAAACTCTTTATCAACCAGTGATAAAGAGTTGTGTATCTTGCACTTTATCTTTTTGGTGCATATTCAGATTATTTGTTGTGTTATTTCATTATTCCATGTAGGTATGAATGTTTGAAAGTATTTAGTAAGGGTACACATGGGTCAGCTTTAAATGGAGCACTATGGGCTGGGGTCATAGATAGTCTAATGGATAGGGTGTTTTCTTGCATGTGACCTGACCTGGGTTCAATCCCCGACATCCCATATGGTCCCCTGAGCACCGCCAGGAGTGATTCTTGAGTGCAGAGCCAGGAGTAACCTCTATGCACTGCCAGGTGTGGCCCAAAAAGCAAAAAAAAAAAAGTAGCACCATGGTGAAAAATAAAATAATCTTTAGTACTATTAAAGTATCTTCTTACATTGAAAGACAATTGTTTCCTCTTAAATTAATCTCATAAATCCTTAAACTCATATGTAGAAAGTTTGCTGGGAAGTATCTACTCTTTTTCTTTTTAATATTATTTTATAAATTACCACGTGATGGGCCACTACAAAGCTGTTCATGATTGATTCTCAGTCATACAGTAATGCAACACCCATCCCTCTACCAGAGAACTTTTCTCATTTCCCAACATCAGTGTGCCCTGTTCCCATCGGCCCCGCCCACACACAACCTGCTTCTATGGCAAACTCTCTCTCTCTCTCTCTCTCTCTCTCTCTCTCTCTCCATTTGCACATTCTGGTCTGCAGTACAGACACTAAGGACACTGAAACGTTATCATATGTATCTCTTGACCTACTTTCAATATTCAATTCTAGTCTAGCATTACCATTTCCAACCATCATAGGCAAACTACTTCCCTCTCTCTCTTACCAAACCTCTGACCCTCACACTTTTGTGGTATATTCCAGACATTGAAAAGTCCTCCTGGCCCCTATTTCGTTTGACCTTGGATATAATTGTCTCATGCTATTTTTCTGTAAACCCACCAGTAAATGCAGTCATTCTATATCTGTCCTTCTTTTTGACTTATTTAACTGAGCACAATACTCTCCACGCCATTCAATTTATAAAGAATCTCTTCTTAAAACACTAAACGTCCTAGTCCTTTGATGGCTTGTTTAGTTTCATCAGGGTGTTTCAGGCACATTATCATGTTTTCTAAAATACTGAGGATTATCCAAATTGCTGATATTAATATATTTGGAATTCAAGACATACGTATTTGCTTAATTACAATTGTGTCAGACTATAATCTCACCCAGTCATTTTAAAAGTGATATCTTTTATAATTTTATATTATAATAACTTTTAAGGGAATGAGTTAGATCTTTTGTCCAGTTATCCACTAAAAAGTTGCTGCTTGCTGTATTTTTATATTGCCAGGTTCTAGCAACGTTATGATAATTATTTATTTTTATTATAATAATTCTTGCAGTCACTGGGTTTGCAATACAGAAATAAGATACCTCAAATATCATTATGCTATTCTTTGTGAATCTCAATGATGAAATATCAGCAAAAGAAAAAAAAATGGATTGCTTTATGAGTTTAGTTGGAGGACATAGGGCTATAATACGGTGTGGGAATAGAAATATTGAGAGTGATTTTTTGAACTGGGATTTAAAGAAAACAAATGGTGTTTTGCAAATCATTCTAGATCCACTTGTTGCAGTGAATTTGACTTTAGATTCTTATGTGCAGAGAGTATGATTAGCATTCCCACAACTAGATGCAGCTCTTTACTTATGGTGCATAGAATTATGCCTCTGCAGGATGAGTCTTCTATGGAATCAGGAACAGCAGCACTAATGAGGAGAACAGGAGTACAGAAAGAGCAACCTTCAATTCTGGACTGCCCCTGTCCCTTAGCTGGTTCTTGATTGGTTATGCCCTATGCATAGGAGGGTTCATAGAACTGACTAATCTGATCACATGACCCTCTAAGCAAATAAAGGTTTTACAGAGGTCCAGGATTATTTCATCTGTACTCTAGTGCCTAAGTATTTGTAAGAAAACAATGAAGAGATTGTTAATCTGACCCTCCCCCATCATTTTCTTCCTAACCAACTCCTCTTGTAATGGCTTTCCTTTTCATCTCACATACTAATCATTTAGTGTCTTTGCCTCATTTTAAGACATAAGAGCTTTTTTATTCTTTGTCTGATAATGTTCTAGTAAATGATAGAGAATTGCATTTCTGGGTCTTCAGACCTTTACTGTAGTGGCCTGATTTTGTTTTAACATTGTCCATAGTAATATCTCTCTTATTTTCTTTTATGTTTTTAATTGAACCATGGTGAGATATACAGTTACAAAGTTGTTTGTGCTTGGGTTACAGTCATACAAAGTTCCATCACTCATTCCTTATTAAATAGGTTCTAGGGTTTTTTTTAATGAAACAAGTTTTTTTTGAAAAAAATTGACTATACCTTAGGCTGTTTATATTAACAATGAAATTTATGGTCCTGTGTGCATAGTTAACTCCCCACTACCTACACCTACGTGCCCAAGGCCACTCACCCTGGCCCTTCTGTCATCTCCAGTCCTGCCCACTATAGTCCTTCCCATTCTCTCCTATACTGGTGCTCTCAACTCTGTTCTCGACTGCCCATTTTGTCATTAGTTGATATTGTCTAATTGTCTGTATCCTTTTTGTTTCCCTGTCTACTGCAGATATGTGAGCTCATGGGACGTTTTTCCTTATCACTCTGGCTTAATTTGCTTAGCATGATACTCCTAATTTCATCCAAGTTGCAGTGAAGGCATTATTTAATTTTTTTGTGCCTCTATAGTATTTCGTTGTACTTACATACTAAATTATGTATATGTTCATCTATCATTGGAAATTTTGGGTTGTTGCTGTATCTTTGCTTTTGTACTGAGTACTGCAATGGACATAAGTGTGTGTGTGTGTGCATGTGTGCACACAAACATGAGCATGAGTATGAGAAATTTTCAGATTAGTGTTTTTTGTTTTGTGGGTAAGGAAAAAAGTATAATCATTGGGAAACATCAAAGCTCTATTCTTTGGTTTCTTAATTGTTATTTTCTTTTAGTCAACATTTTAATTGGCCTCTGTCAGAAATCTATACTAGAGAATGACAGGAAGATCAGTCACACTAATTCTGTAGGAATGAGCATCACCCACTGGTAAATCCAACTGTGTTATAGCTCAGAAGAACTATAGATTTGTGTGAAGTTAAGATTTAATAATAGAATTGTGTGTAATTTAAGGTGGTTTCTAGATAGCTTGAATATTGGGTCACCTTGATAGAGGTAATGCATAAATGGAAATATAGAGACCTATTGTTTGCCCAGATCTTTAACTGAGCTTCAACCTATAACATCAAATTGTGGTAATTTAATTTAGAAAATCACCCAGCTAAATTAGCTTCGCTTTAGAAGGGAATTGAATTTCATATGGCTAATATAATCCACTCTGTATAGATTCTTCCTATGTGTTAATAATAACTTCTTATGTACCATGAAAAAAGAAACTCTCAAAAGGATAAATATGCTGTCTCAGGAAATCTAGTGACAGAATCAGTTATTAGAATGATCTTAATGTTATAGTTTTTCCTTTAAAAATTTTCTCTGTTGTCAAATATTTTTACAGTGAGAAGCTATTGTCCTTGCTTTTCCTTCCTTCCTTCTTTCCTTCCTTCCTTCCTTCCTTCCTTCCTTCCTTCCTTCCTTCCTTCCTTCCTTCTTTCTTTCTTTCTTTCTTTCTTTCTTTCTTTCTTTCTTTCTTTCTTTCTTTCTTTCTTTCTTTCTTTCTTTCTTTCTTTCTTTCTTTCTTTCTTTCTTTCTTTCTTTCTTTTCTTTCTTTCTTTCTTTCTTTCTTTCTTTCTTTCTTTCTTTCTTTCTTTCTTTCTTTCTTTCTTTCTTTCTTTCTTTCTCTCTCTCTCTCTCTCTCTCTCTTTCTTTCTTTCTTTCTTTCTTTCTTTCTTTCTTTCTTTCTTTCTTTCTTTCTTTCTTTCTTTCTCTCTCTCTCTCTCTCTCTCTCTCTTTCTTTTCTTTCTTTCTTTCTTTCTTTCTTTCTTTCTTTCTTTCTCTCTCTCTCTCCTTCCTCCCTCCCTCCCTCCCCTCCCTCCCTTCCTTCTTTTCCTCCTTCCTTTCTTCTTTCACATGCTACTGTATTAAATTACTCCTAGCTTTGTGCTCAGGGATTTTTGGGACCATATTGGGTACAAAGATTGGAAATTAGGTGGGCTGTGTGCAAGACAGGATTCCGATCCATTGTGCTATATCTCAAACCCTAGTGTTTCATCATATAGTAATTGTATTCTCAAAAAATCTATACTAACAAATTTGTGTCTATATATCTTAGAGTTGTATATGAAAAATGTGAATATGAAAGCAGTGTAAAGAGGATATTTCAGCCAAAGGAGAATGTCAAATGGAGGAAGGTGGAAACTACATATTTTTTTGCATGTAAAAGTTATGGATATTCTCACTCTCATACAGTTATAATTTAATGAATAAATAACACAGTAAGATGAAGTGTACCCTAAATTCTTTAAATAAATGAGGACCAGTTTCATGGATCCTGAACTGAATCTTTGATCTCTAAGTTACTTTCAATGTAGGCATGGCTATTTTTTTTTTAGCAGAATACATTATTTGGCAGCTGGAAGTGTCATTTTTGGTCTTGGGCTAGAATAGATCTCACACAAGCTGAAGTGTGAGCTGTTTGATTCTGTATATTGTGAACCTGGGAGAAATCTCGTGGCTGTCGTGTCTGGAAACATGACAAACTTGCCTTGGCCTGGTCCTTGGCAGCCCACCTCTCTTATTTCAGGCAAAGTGTTTTGAGGAGTGTGAATTGTAAGAAGTTTATCGCAATTATAGTTTACCAGAATTTTTGTTGGTTCTCATTTAAGGTTTGTGTCCTGCCCAATCACTTTCCCCTTCTCCTGTTGACAGTCGTTCAAATTCCAGCTGCCTTATTCAGGTTGTGTGTGGGCTTCGGAGAGGGCGCCTGATATAGCAGACTGTTAGTGCCATTTAGTTTCAAGGAAGGTTCATTTAATCAGTTGGGGGTTGAGAGAACAGAAAACATTTTTTTTTAACTGAAATTGCTTCTGAGAGGATGTAGGGCAGCTACTTCTGGCCGTCAGTTTGCTCCTATGTAACCCATATGGAGAACAGAGCTGAGAGGTGGAGACACAGGGTCCTGATGTCCCTGTCATCCGAGAGTCCTCTGGACATTCTAGATTTCTAAGTATATTCAAGTACATTGTATTTACTTTTTGCCTTGACCAGTTAATTGTTATTAATCAGCATTATTTTATTTCTGGATCTTACAACAGACTACTTATGAATACAGTCTCAGTACTTAGGCTAAGTCTTTACTTTCTTGTTGTTGCTACATTGAAAAGAACCTCCCGAGGTTTATATTTTGTGTCCAAATAAATGAAAGCAGCCTGCTTCTGTCTTTCACATGTACCCATATCACATCCTGTTCTGGATAAAGTAAGAAAAATTTTGAGCGTACTAATACTCCAGAGCTAAAGGGTCTCTGGACTACTTGAAAGACTGTCTTCAAATTGTGAGGATTAAAGTAGCTATATTAACTCAGTACTAATTACTGGGGTCTCTGAGAGGGGTGGGTAGAATATTTATGGTAATTTGGAGTGTGCCTTGGAGCTATTAGTAGCTGAAATTTGTTCAATGCTTTTCTTAATCTGTTGAAATTAGCTGGTAATAAGATTGGTTGAACAGAAACCTGAAGTGATGATTTTGCATATTTATATCAGGAGATAAAAATCTTTAATATCTAGAATGGTTTCTTGGGTATAACACAATAATAATAGCACTGTCACTTTCCAGTGTTTGGTTGTGGGGTCACAGCTGACAGTGCTCACTCTGTATTGGGGCATCCTGGAGGTGGTGTCTGGGGACCCACATTGTGCCCAAGACAGAACCCAGGTCTGCAACAGTACAGCATTTACACCAGCCTTGGAAGCTCTAAATTTATTTACTCTATAATGGTGCATGCTAGTAAGATTTTCTAAGTCTACTTTTCTTAATAGTTCACTTGATCACTTGATCACTTGAATCCCCTTATTCATCGACTTGCTCGAGCGGGTGCCAGTAACATTTCCATTGGACCCTATCACGTGCCAATGTAGCCCAATGGCATCTGGTTGATTCAGGAATAAGAAGAGCCTCAAACCGTTCGCTCAGGGTCTTGACGAAGAAGTCTGACCATCCTGTAGGTGGGCGGCCACGTGATCTTTTGACATCCCGTGGGTTCCAGTCTGTGACGGCTCTAGTCCAGCGGTTGTCACCAAATCGCATTACATGTCCAGCCTATCTGATTTTTGATGCCTTGGCAAACGAGACAGCGTCCCTGATTCTGGAATAGCAACGGAGGTCCAAACTCCAGATTCCTTCTCTCACTTGAGTGAGGCGTGATATTCCAAGCATAGCTCTTTCGATTCTTCTCTGGGAGACCCGAATAGCATTCTCATCCTGCTTTCAGAGAGCCCAGGTCTCTGAGTCGTATTGCTATTCTACTTCTTAATAGTTCTTGTTGTACATATATATATATATATATATATATTGCTTATATATATATATATATATATATATATATATATATTGCTTTTTTTGGGTCATACTCGGCGATACTCAGGGGTTACTCCTGGCTCTGCACTCAGGAATTACTCCTGGCGGTGCTCGAGGGATCATATGGGATGCCAGGGATCGAACCCAGGCCAGCATGGGCCGGCCGCATGCAAGGAAAAACTCCCTACCTGCTGGACTATTGCTCCGGCCCCTCTTGTTGTATATATAATTGTTAAATTCCCCTTTTCTTACCAAATCTTTATGCTGTTGCTGAAGTGATTGGGGGTGTCACACATGTATAATTTGATGCTCCTTAATTTTGTTGTGACACTCATGAAGTTGCTATGCTTGCACACTTGGCTGACATACTTTTTGCACATGGTACTCCTTTGGTTTCAGTGCTCAGGTGAGCACTCACTGCGATTCACAGTTTCAGTTCTGGTGTCTGCGCATTCTGAATGTAGTGATTCCCACATGTGCTTGCCAGGGTTTTTCACACCTGGTTGCAGTGATCGCACATTTTTAGCTGAGGTACTTGCTGAGGCTTAAAGATACTCTCTTTGTGTGAGTAGAAATTGCTTGCAGCACCAGAGAACACAGAGAGCAGGGCTAGACCCCAACAACACAACTTCTAGGGTGAATCGTGACACAGGTGGCAGACTATTATCAAGCTGGCAGCCTCCTACTTTCAAGACAAGTGTTTTAGCCTGAGTCAATGCCCTGTCCCCAGTCGGGTATTTTAATACATTTCCTGAAACAATTTAATATATACATTTAAATCATTTTGCTTTGCACAAACCGTTCAAATATAGACACAAGTGAAGAGGAGATAATGAAATTTATTTGGGTACTGATCAAAACGCGAATACCAGAAACTCAATTATTTTAAACTAAAAGCAGAAGTTCTAAGGATTTTCATTTGTGAGTGTCTGGAGTTGTGCATTTCAAACAGAGAAAATGAGCATGAGCACAAGGTGAAGAAACTGCGACTTAGCAGGATTATGAAAAATGCAGTGTTTAAGTTGATAATGAGCACAATGTTTTAACAATCTGGCTTACTGATCAAAGCAGTTACTTTGGATGTACTGGATTATATCTAGATGAAACATTGATTTCATTCAGATACAAAATCCCAAATTGGATACCAGTGGACTTTTATTCCAGGATAATGAGGTCATATCTTAGGAATTGGTTTTGGTGTATGTTTGAGTAATGCTGACAAAAGAGGAGGTAACACACAAATGGAAAAGCTGGAGAGACAGAGAGGCACCAGCTTACTATTCTGTGGGAACGTGGGATGTCTTCTTTAGGGGAGTGAACAGGAATAAAGTAGTCAATGAATGAATTGTCTATAAATATTTGATAAATTGGTACATGGGAGGGTGGACACATTTATTCTGAGTAGCTCTGAAGAGCAAACTTCGGGTCTGTTTTTGGAAGCATCTTCAGATTCTTAATAGTCAAAACAGTCTAACGTGGGGCGGAGCGATAGCCCAGTGGTAGTGCATTTGCCTTGCACGCTGCCGGCACCTGCCGCCCGGTTCAATCCGTGGCATCCCATATGGTCTCCTGAGCTCTGCCAGGAGTAGTTCCTGAGTTTAGAGCCAGGAGAACCCCTGAGTATCGCCGGTGTGACCCAAAAAAGGAAAAAAAAAAAAAGAACAGTCTAACGTGAGCTAAATTTCCTCCAAGCTGAGTTTCAGACAGGCCTCAGTGATTGTGGTAGTGTTGCGAGGGCTGGTCTGTTGGGGTCCAAAGTGGTAGTGGGGGTGCAGGGTGCGCTACAGGATCTCCTCCAGCCCAGCATTTGGCAACTGGCATCTGTGACAGAGTCACACGAACCCTGAGATTAGCCATTGTCTGGGTCTATTAACATTAACTGGAGCCAGGAGTTCCTTTATCTAACATATTTTTTCAGTTAATTTACCTTAGTTATTGCGCTTTTCTCAGTTATGTCCCTCTTTAATACACAGCATTCTTTCTGGATTTCTATGTGTAGCCTCTCGCAGAAGTAAATATTTTTTTTTTTTTTTTGGGTTACACCCAGCGATGCTCAGGGGCTACTCCTGGCTCTGCACTCAGGAATTACTCCTGGCGGTGCTCGGGAACCATATGGGATGCCGGGATCAAACCCGGGTCAGCCGCGTGCAAGGCAAACACCCTACCCACTGGACTATCGCTCCGCCCCGTTGCAGAAGTAAATATTGAAGATTTTTCACTCCTCTTCAACAGTAGCTTAATATCCTTTTATCCAATTTGTGCGTTGGTTGAAGTGAGTTACGGAAGCTGCTCTCTGATGTCCTGCCTCTTCCTGTCATGCTGTTTCTCATTCTCTGAATTTACTGTTTCACTTTGCCCCTGAACACAGGTTTTTCGGAAACCTACTACTCTTTCTAAGTTCTCTTAAAATTGCCAGGCTGTCAAAACATTCATCTCACGAGCTTTCTCGAATAACACATTTTATTTGTTAGAGTCATGTTGAATTTCCAGGCTCTTTTTTTTTTTTTGCATGATGGGTTGAACATCACGATATTTAAAACCCATTATTCGTCCTTAGCCTTAGCCAAATAATTTTCACTCAAGAACCTGGAAGACAAGAGTCTAACACATAGCTATGGAGAAGTAGGCCATGCCATTCCTATTGCTTTTATAATATTTTGCAAAATAGGGATGTTTCTTTGTTTTAAAAAATCATTGTTTAAAAAGTTCATTATATCCTCCTTGGGTAAATTTAGAAATGGTAGGAAAGATAAATTGTGTAGGGGAAAGGGAATTCAGAAGCAAGAAACTAAAATGTAAGTAAGCAACTATACTGACGTCTTGAGGAAAGCATGCTTGATTCGGAATTCAGACATCCCACGTTCAGAACTGGAAGTGGAAATGCAACACACTTTGAGTTCCCGACATCTAGTTTGTGTGTTAAATGATACTGCAGTGAATGGATGACTCATTTGAGGCATTTATTGGACTGAGGCTCCGAATGGAATGGTCTCTTAAAGTCTAGTTTATGTATTGTTTGTCCCTCGGTTCAGTAATAGTGTGGTACTTTGTGCTGTGAATGTGCTTAGCCTTCTCCTAGTCTCCTAAAGCTTTATTTCATACTTAGAAATTTCATTTTTATTGTCCTTTCTGAGAAATTCTTTTTACATAGCAGATTTAACTGATGTCCTCTCATGTCAGGGTATCCTATCAAACACATTTCCTATTGTTGTATATGAGTCTCCCTTATAAAGAAGTATTTTACAACTGCCCAATCAAAAAGTCCTATAAATTGAAGAAAAATAGAGTGAAATGTGGTTTTTCAGGGGAAACTAAACAATACCGTGTTTGAAAATATGAGACCAGGTTTGTTTTGGAAAATTCTCAGGGAAAGCTTCAAATATTTATTTCAGAAGGAAAATGCCATAATAACTGGCAGAACCAACCTCCCTCCCTCCCTCCCTCCCTCCCTCCCTCCCTCCCTCCCTCCCTCCCCTCCCTCCCTCCCCTCCCTCCCTCCCTCCCTCCCTCCCTCCCTCCCTTCCTTCCTTCCTTCCTTCCTTCCTTCCTTCCTTCCTTCCTTCCTTCCTTCCTAGAAAGACCTACTCCTGGTTCTGTGCTCATGTTACTCCTGACAGCACTGAGTTGACCATATGTGATGCTGGGGATTGGACCCAGCGAACGCAAGAGCCTGTCTGTATTATCTTTGCCCCCACATTTATCAATGTAGTAAATAGATAAAGTACATCTTCAGCATAGATTTCCTTTGTTTATATATATATTTATATATATAATTTTGTATATATATAAATATATATGTATATAAATATATATATATATAAACAAAGAAAATCTATGCTGAAGATGTACTTTTATCTATTTACTACATTGATAAATGTGGGTAAATTTTATATATATATATTTATATATATATATATCTCCTGCCCCTCAAAGTGTTGCAGGGGTGGGGGGTGGCTGCGGTGCCCGACTGCATCATCAGGTGGCAGACAGGAGACAGGCTTGTCTACACCAGCCAGGACTCTGCCTCATGGGCCCTGGATAGTTGATTGTTTGACATAGAAAAGACTGGACCCCCTGGGATAAACCTAGTGCCACAGCATAACCTGGCAAGCTACCCGTGGTGTATTCAGTATGCCAAAAACAGTAGCAATAATGGACCTCATTCCCAACAAATGGAGATGTTACTGGTGCCTGCTTGAGCAAATCGATGAACAATGGGAAGACAAGTGATACAAGTGATAGATAAAACAGAAAAAAATTTCCTTCCTTCCTTCCTTCCTTCCTTCCTTCCTTCCTTCCTTCCTTCCTTCCTTCCTTCCTTCCTTCCTTCCTTCCTTCCTTCCTTCCTTCCTTCCTTCCTTCCTTCCTTCCTTCCTTCCTTCTTTCCTTCCTTCCTCCCTTCCTTCCTTTCCTCCCTCCCTCCCTCCCTCCCTCCCTCCCCCTCCCTCCCTTCCTCCTTCCCTCCCCTCCCTCCCTCCCTTCCTACTTCCCTCCCTCCCTCCCCTCCCTCCCTCCCTCCCTCCTCCTCCCTCCTTCCTTCCTTCCTTCCTTCCTTCCTTCCTTCCTTCCTTCCTTCCTTCCTTCCTTCCTTCCTTCCTTCCTTCCTTCCCTCCCTTTGTCCTTTCTCCCTTTCTCCATTTCTTCCTTTCTTTCTGTCATTTTTGGTCATGCCATGCCTGGCAGTGCTCAGGAATCGCTCCTGCTGGTGCTCAGGGGACTGCATGGGGTGTTGGGGATATAACCCAGTTGACACATGCAAGGCAAGTGTCCTACCCACTGTACTATATCTTCAGCCCAGGATGGATAATTTCTTCTGTAACGTTTGGAATTTACTATGGAGGTCTTCAAATATGTCCAAATAACTTTGGAAACAAGTAAATGCTTATATCTGAATATCTTATCTATTATATTTAGCTTTATATTTAAGATAGAAAAATGTCATGGGAAAGGGAATTTGTGTGGGCTATTTATGAATTGTGGGATATGCTAAGCTCTGACTTCTGTAACAGGGCTTTTAACTTTTTTCACTCATGACCCCTTTTCACCCAAGAAATGCAACATAGATGAGCACAGCAAGAAACACCTGTGATTCATTATGTATCTGATTTTAAATTAATTTTCACTCATTGACCATTCAGAAAACGTTTTCTTTTGCCAAATTTTTTCCATCAACCCCACATTCACTTATATGACCCTTATATGGGATCATGATCCAAGCTAGATTTTATAAAAATGAAGCATAATAGAAGTTGCATACAACTTCCAATATTAGGACAGAACTGAGATGTAATAAAAAAGGAATCTGAGAGTTTAAATGGCATCTTAGGTTTTGTGTTTGTTATGCAAAATACTGCCTATCTGTCTCTATATCCCTGGCCAAAATGACAATGTCCTAAACCCCAGAATCTGGGTAGATATTATCACTATTGCTATCACTATCTTTCCGTTCATCATTGATTTGCTCGAGCGGGCTCCAGTAACATCTCCATATGTCCTGTCTCATGTTAGTAGAGCCCAAGGGCATCTGCTCGCTCCAGGAGGAGACTTACTCTTGTAGTCACCTCTAAATGCAGCATTTATTGATGGGCTGCGCAAGCCGGTCTGTGATAGGCTTGTCTGCTGGATGGAGTTCTGACGAGGGATATCCGGATGTGGAAAATGGCAGCCCTTATGTAATGGAGGGGTCGTCTGGCTTCATACGAGGCTCTGCTGGGGTGGTGCACCAGGGCTAGAACCTGCCATCCCCTCCCGGGCACCTCGTGAGTGGCTAGGCACAGGGACAGCCGGTAGCAGCTCTGCCCCATGTCTGTGAGTCTGTGGATCAGCATACCTGGGCCAAATTGAAAAAAAATGCTGCAGGGTGGATGTTGATGATTCAGGCTATAATAGTCTCATCTGCTGGATGGAGTTCTGACAAGAGGGATGTCCGGATTTGGAAAATGGTGGCCTTCATGGAGTTTTTTTTTGGGGGTCTTCTGGCTTGTTGCAAGGCTCTGCTGGGGTGGCGGGCCAGGGCTAGAACCTGCCATCCCTCCAGGGCACCTCGTGAGCGGCTGGGCACAGAGAGAGCTGGTAGCAGCTCTGCCCCATGTCTGTGAGTATTTGGATTAGCATACAGATCAGCATACAGTACATATAATTCCATCCTCATAGTTTTTGAGATTGTAATCTGGGCGGGGCCCCTATGGCTTTCTCTGGGTTTCTCAGATTCTGGAATTGCAGGAAGTCGGTCCTTTTACCCCAGAAGTGCACAAAGGCGGGCGAGGGTCACCAGAAGCTTGGAGCTTGCATGCAGTCAATCCTGGTTTGGTCCTTGGAATTTTATATGGTCTGCTCAGGAAGCACCTTACCACCAGTGTTCCTTGAGCACAGATTCAAGAGTCTCAATATAGATGTGGCCTGCCTGGAGGCAACCCTGCTGTCCTTGTCCTCACAGGGTCCGTCACATGCCCCCCCATGCCCCCCACATGCTCTGGCTGCATAGATATTATAGTACATAGCAAATCAAAGTTAAGAGTGCAGATGGATTGAAGGTTGCTGATAAACTGAATGGGAGTCAGGGAGATTTTCTAGTGTTTTTGGGATATTCCTAATTTGATCATGGGGGTTTCTATGCTTTAAAGAGAGCAAAGGAAGAGTATCGAAGAGATGCAGCTTGGAGTATACAGATTTGCTTTGATGCTGGAAAGAGGACTCTGAATCAAGGAACATCATAAGGCTTTGTCACTGTCACTGTCTTCCCGTTCATCATCCATTTGCTCTAGCGGGCAGCAGTAACATCTCCATATGACCTGTCTCATGCTAGTAGAGCCCAAGGGCATCTGCTTGCTCCAGGAACATAAAGAGCCTCAAACCATTCCATCAGGTTGTGGGAACGAGGTCTATAATTGTTTGGTATTTGGCATATCAAATACAACATGGTAGCTTGCCAGACTCTGCCATGGGGTGGCAAACTCTTGTAGTCACCTCTAAATCCAGCATTTATTGATGAACTGCACGGCCGCAAGCAGCCACGCAAGCCGGGCTATGATAGGCTCTTCTGCTGGGTGGAGTTCTGACGAGAGGGAAGTCCAGATGTGGAAAATGGCGGCAAATAAACTTAAACAGTAAAAAAAAAAAACAAAAAAAATAGTTAGAGAAGGGACCAGTTAGCTCTATTAGTTTATAATATGATACTTTTGAAAGGTTACATCTGGTAAGGTGCTAATACACAGTTAAAGGTGACCTCTGATATATGGAGAGAGATTAAACCATTGGAGGAAGAGACCTCACTAGGATGGAATTTGGGGTCAATATCTAAATAGATGCAGTCACAGTAGAGGACAGTGCTCCGAAGGGGCAAACACAGCACTGCTCTTTTCTTAATGATGTCTGTGCATTTCACATTAATGAAAATGCTGTCATGAAGTTCGTTAGTGTCTTAAAGCCCTGTTCAGGTCATATGGTTTTCTGCTTCTTTTTTGTTTGTTTGTTTGGTCTTTCAGGTCACATTTTTTGGTGCTCAGGGTTTTCTCCTGGTTCCGGGATCACTCCTGATGGAGTTCAGGGGACCCTGTAGGGTGCTGTTGGATTGAACCTGGGTGAGCCTTGTTCAAGGCAAGCTCCCTCCCCTTCTGTTACAGCCCTGGCCCATGGTCTTCCTTTTCCTTGTCATTTTCTTTTGCCTTTGGATTATGTATTTTCTACTTTTGTTGTAAATGGATATATAGCATGGGATCTACTTTATAACAGATTGTCACTTGTCACTTGTCTTCCCATTGTTCATTGATTTTCTCTAGCAGGCGCCAGTAACGTCTCCATTCATTGGGAATGAGGTCCACTATTGTTACTGTTTTTGGCATATCGAATACACAGCTAGCTTGCTAGGCTCTGCCATTGCTCTTGGTTCATCCAAGGGGGCCCAGTCTTACTGGACATAAATATGCAATTTTTTATAAACCATGGTGTTTATTTTATTTTTATTTATTTATTTATTTATTTATTTATTTATCTATTTATTTATTTATTTATTTATTTATTTATTTATTTATTTATTTATTTATTTTTTATTTTTCGGGTCACACTCGGCAATACTCAGGGGTTCCTCCTGGCTCTGCACTCAGGAATTACTCCTGGTGGTACTCGGGGGCCATATAGGATGCCGGGATAGAACCCAGGCCGGCATGGGCTGGCTGTGTGCAAGGCAAACGCCCTAACCGCTGGGCTATCTCTCCGGCCCCTTTATTTTTATTTTTTAACAATTACAAAAATGATTATGTTTGGGTTTCGCCATACAGTGTTCCAGCACCCATCCCTCCACCAGTGCCCATTTCCCACCACTAATGTCCCCGATTCCCTCCCCTCTCTCCTAGCCTGCCTCTGTTGCAGGTTTTCCATCTCTTTTCTCTCTCTCTCTCTCTCTTCCTTCTCTTACATATCGTGGTTTGTAATACATATACTTAGAGGTTATCATGTGTATTTCTTTGCCTGTATTTAATGCTAAGTTCTATGTGATAATAGCACTTTTGACATTTATTGGTACACTGTTCCCTTCTCTGTCTTACCTAACCTCTGCTCCCACACTTTTGTGGTAATTTTCACCTTTGACAGA
This sequence comes from Cryptotis parvus, assembly GCA_021461705.1. Classification (NCBI taxonomy): domain Eukaryota; kingdom Metazoa; phylum Chordata; class Mammalia; order Eulipotyphla; family Soricidae; genus Cryptotis; species Cryptotis parvus. The sequence continues at coordinate 91,354 of JAJIBD010004705.1, read as the reverse complement.
CCTCCTGATCCATGTTTTGCTTGACCTTGGATTTTTAACGATAAACATACAAACACATTACAGATCTCCAGAAGCTATTCATCTTTCATAGTTGAATGTTTATACCTGTGGTTGCCAAGGAGTGGGGAAATAGAGGGTTGCTAATCACAGTCATTTTATGTTTTTAAATTTTTTTTTATCCTGCCGATTAAGCTTGTGGATTTCTTTTAATTTCTCCATAGATCTTTCCTCTCTTCTTTACTCAAAGTTCTCATTCCATTATATGAGATGCCATATATGGTATATTAGATGCCATGTCTACAGCAAGTGTTGTAAAACGTATGCACTACGAATCTCCACCTCTGCCTGCCATGTTTCCGCGCATATCTTTATTCTCCAGCCAGCCTTTTATTCCCAGACTAACTGCTACAATGCTTGTTTTCTAAGACTATTTGGGCTTTTATCTTACTTGATCATTCAACTTTTCTCTCATTATTCTCCCAGATGTAAAGTTGAACTTTTTGTTCTCTCTCAAATACCCCAATTGTGGCTGCTTTCTATCACCTTATAGTTTTGGAAGTTATTCTTGCTAGATGTCAAACTTTGGAACTAAATTTAATTTTTTCACCATCAAGTCAATTTTAATTCTTCCTGAACTATGTTTATATTTTATTTTGCTTTTAGATTACACTTGGCTGCTCTCTGGGCTTATTTCTAACCTGTGTCGAGGCATCACCCGGTAGTGCACTGGTCAGCCTCTTGCAAGGCAGACACCTTCTTGTTTTACTACCACTTGGCCCTCAAAACTATATTTCTTAGTTGTTTTCACCTTCATATATACTGCCATATTTGAGGCCATGCCATTTTGTAATGGCATGATTTTGGGTAGTGTTCTTTAAGAAAAATGTCTGCCATAGAGGTGGGAGGTAAACTGGGATGGGAGATAAACTGGTAGCATATGTGGTGCAAATTACACTAGTAAAGGGATGGATGCCAGAATATTCTATGACTGAAACCCAATCATGAACAGCTTTGCAACTGTGTATCTCACTGTGATTCAATTAAAAATATTTTTTAAAGATTAAAGAGGAATAATGGACCCTAAAATCATAATACAAAAAAATCCCAAAGCATTTTGCCATTCCCATGGTCTTTGGTGTACCTCTAACTAGAATGAGATTAAACATTTCCCTGCCTGAAAGACTTTCCTTCTAAGTGCTGAACATATGCCACAACAAAACGTTTATACTAAGGACTAGTTGTAAATGATTTTGTCTTTTGCACTCTTTGTGCATCTTTCCTTCCACCGTCCATCCACATCCCACTCTTTTTCACTACTAAATACATTTTTAAATTATCTTTTATAGTACTTTTCCCTACTATACTATCTCCTCAATTCAGTTAGTCTCTTTTTTTTCCGTTGGTTTCCGCTTTCTTTATCGATTCTCCGTACTTTTCCCTAAATCATCCACTTCTTGAGAAAAAAAAGTGTGGTGTATGCATTATTGTCTTCCTTTCTGCGTTCAGATGTTATCTTGCAGGTACTAGGTGTGCTTAAAACAGGCATTTTGTGCTGGGCTGTTTGAACTAGATGACTGCAGTTGGACTGTATTCTAAATAAGTGTTTCAAAATTTGTGGCCATCTCTATGGAGATGTCACATGGTTGTTGAAATAAAATATGAAATGGTTCTGTTTTCCCCATCTTTCTCCAACTGAAGTTGTTTACTTTTTTTATTGTCTCTCTCCTCTAAAATAGTGTTGTTATATAGTCAGTCCTCTAAGTAAACTCTTAACCAGTCTTTCTTGATATTCCTTTGGTTTATTTGTGTTTGGGCTTTCTAAGTATATGCAGGAGGCCCCATGGGTTACTTGTGGTGGTACTCAGCCAGAGAAACCCATCACTTTATCCTGCATTGTATGATAGTGATTTGATGACCCAAATCTCTAATTCAAAGTGTCCGCTCTCTGCTTTAGCACATATAACTCTTCCATAGATAATGTACTTACTTGTCTAGGAATATGCTTACTTTAATTTCTATACCTGCATGTCTTGTGCTCTGAAAGTTCCCCTTTACCTTACTCATTTTGATTTTTACCTTCTAAAGCAATTCACACCTTCTAGAGTATTTCTCATTCTCAAAAACTTCGCAGCTTCCTATAATGAGAAATATCTATTTTGTTATGACTGCACTACATTTCCCCAACACTACTTCCTCTCTATTAGAACGGTTGCTATGTTAGATTGGCTACCAGGGTTCATTAGACTAGTGACTCTATAGCCAGAACTTATCCGTTTCTATACTACAGAACACAAATCTTGGCTTAAAGTGAATTATGCCACCTTCTTTCTCTCCCCTAAATTGTGAATTATTTTGAAGAAATAGAATTTGAATTAATATATTCTCTGAGGAGCCAGAGCGATACAAAGAGGATAGGGCATTTGCCTTGTAAGTGGCCAACACGGGTTTGATCCCCGGCATCCCATATCCCATATGGTCCCCTGTGTACCTCCAGAAGTGATTCCTGAGTGCAGAGTCAGGAGTAACTCCTGAGCATTGCTGGGTGTGATCCTAAAAGCAAAAAAGAAAACCTTCTCTGAGTATTAAAGCACATATGTGTGTGTGTGTGTGTGTAATCATGCTATAATTCTTCAGAAACTTACTTTTTATGAGTAATGTTCATAAATATTTTGTGAAACTAGAGGAACTCTAACAGAGGGAATAAATGGTGATCTTCAGCTCTCACTTGATACTCCATTCCCAGAGCACATCAAGAAAAGAAATAATATTTTTATGGAAATTAATCTCAGAGCCTGCCTGAGTGGTCACACTGCATGTGGGCACTTGTCCTGCAAGCAGCCAACCTGGGGTAATTCCTCAGTTCTGCCAGGAGTGACCTCTGAGCAAGGAGAAAGCTGTAATCTCTGAACAAGTCAACCCCTTCACCCCCAAAAACCCAAACAACAGGTGCCTACTGTACCTATAGAAATGTGTTATTAATTTCCTTTGTGAGCAAAACCACACTACACAAATACTTTACATCTGTAAGTAGCTGTTGTAATTTACCCATCTGTTCTGAATTGCTGTTTTGTTACTGCATTTCGCTTTTGTTGTTATGGATAGTTAAGTTCATTAAAGTAGCACCCTTGATTTATAATATATAAGATAATATTTTTGTATTCTTGCACTATGGAGAGTACAAGTTTGAAGAATATTTATGAAATCAGGTATTTTATTGCATAATTATAGGGCTGGGGAATTGATATTTTAAAGCTTAACTATTAAGCGATAATGCTTTGTATAATGAAATATTTCAAAAGGATTTATACTTTAATGGAAGTCAGCTTCAGTGGGTGCAATTTAGTAATGATGATTAGGATTATCTTCTTTTTCTCATTATAGCTTATGTATGAATTAAATAAATGTTCATGGGAGTGTGTGGTATTTTTATTGTATTATGGGTAATTATTTACTCATTGAATTATAATTATTATAATATTTTAGTATTTTAATGGTTCAACTACTTTTATATTATTTATGTGAAATGAATTGTTTACCTTAGTGGAAACACATTAGTCAAATGGTGCATTCACATAACTTACTGAAAAAAAATACTGATAAGAAAATGGAGAACTCAGATTCGCTTAAAACCTAGATTTTTGTTTGTTTCTTTGTGGTTTGATTATACCCGATAGTGCTCAGGGTTACTCCAGGTGCTGTACTCAGGAATCAAGGCTCACGGTGCTCTAGGGACCATATGCAGTGCAAGGGTAGAACCAAGCAGGGTCAAGAGTCTTAACCCCTATACTATTTCTCTGATCTCTTGGATAGAGATTTTGTAGTTGTTATCTTTAAGATAAAGTAATTTCTGTAAATTATTTTCTTTCTGTGATATTTTGTACAAGGGTCTGGTACATGAGTGATTCAAGTATCATAATTTTAGAATCATGGTTCACTAGAAATATATTCCATGGTTTTTGCTCCCCACCAAGGTATATTGTGAAAGTATGTGCAGTCACCTAGATCATGAAATGCAATATTGTATTTTTTGAATATTAGTAATTATAGTAAAAATTTAACTTCTATCAAGTGTCTGTCACATGCCAGAAACTATGTTGTAGGATTATTGACATAATTTCCTTTAACAGTATCAAATATATACTTTTATTTAACAGACCAATAAAGAAAAATATTATTAGAAAGCATTGCATGATAAGTTATATACTATGGACTAGCAGATGATGTTTAAGATTATTTTTTTTTGATTGAAGGACTAAAATATCAAATATGTACTTTTAAAACTTAGGTATTCCTATTGTGTTTCATTCATAGATGAGTGAATAGAGGCTTAGAATTTCTCAAATTCATACAGTTTTATGGCAAAAAATTGCTTGAACTAGATTATTGGTTGTATTCACTGCAATCAATATTTGTTTTAAAGATACACTATGTACTATGTGAATGAGACTACTTTGAATAAATAGAAAAAACTGTAAGCATTTTAAGAAAAGAGTCTAATCTAGACATTTGACATATTATGTCTTATAATTGATGAATAGATCACTTGATCACTTGGTCACTTGAATCCCATTATTCATCGATTTGCTCAAGTGGGCGCCAGTAACATTTCCATTGGACCCTATCACGTGCCAATGTAGCCCAATGGCATCTGGTTGATTCAGGAATATGAAGAGCCTCAAACCGTTCCTTCAGGGTCTTGACAAGGAAGTTTGACCATCTTCTAGGTGGGCGACCATGTGATCTTTTGACATCCCATTGGATCCAGTCGGTAATGGCTCTAGTCGCATTACATGTCCAGCCCATCTGATTTTCGATGCCTTGGCAAACGAGACAGCGTCCCTGATTGTGGAATAGCGACGGAGGTCAGAACTCCGGATTCCTTCTCTCACTTGAGTGAGGCATGATATTCCAAGCATAGCTCTTTCGATTCCTCTCTGGGAGACCCGAATAGCATTCTCATCCTGCTTTCATAGGGCTCAGGTCTCTGAAGTGTATGTTAATACAGGGAGAACAGTGGAGTCAAAAGAGATGTGCCCGGAGCCGGAGGTTCTTTGTCCTTTTTAGATCTTTCTTCGATGCCTTTGAAGGCATTCCATGCTGCTCTCTTCTTCCTGCGCAGCTCAGGTTTTAGGTCGTTGATCATATTGACTTCTCGACCTAGGTAAACATAACTGCTGCATTCAGAGATGTTTGTTCCATTGAGAGTGAATGGGACCTCAATGAATAGATATTCCATAAATTGATGATTGTAGAAACTGCCTGTGACTCTAGTGCTGACAAAACAATGGAGCGAGTGATTTTGTGAGACTAATGAGTACCAGGCATAGCTGCTGTGAGTCAGGACATGTTACTCTGAGAAGCAACAACTAGTAGACCTGGGCATTAAAATGGCCTGGTTTAAGGAAGTTAAATGAACAGGAACATAAAAGCTAATATTATATACTTCTAAATGCACAATCATTTGGAAGGCTCCTCCTGTTTTGGTTTTGTTATGGTTTGATGTTTGTGCCTGCAGCGCTCAGGATGGTGCTGGGGAACCATGAATGATGTCACAAATCTCACTGGGTTTGCAGTATTCAAACCAAGGCCCTGACCTTCTGTCCTCTTTTTTTTCTGCCCTTTTTCCTGGTTAAGGAAATGTTACACAACATTGGTTTTCATAGACAGACGTGTGTATGTATTTTGAAAACATGAATCATGGGCTAGAAAGCTATTCTTAACAATAGCAATGTGCCTTTGTCATCCACTATTTTAATACATTGATTTCTGTCATTTGCTTTTCTCCCTCCTGATAACAAGATAAGACTAAGGAACACTAATAAGTTTTGGACATACTGTCTCGTGTTGTTGAATATTTGGGATGTAACTTGATGCCTCTGTATGTCCTAGAGATGTTGGTGATGGTGTTGAATATTACACTTATTAACTCTCTAATTCCAACACTACCTTGTCACATGACCATGGGATTTCCCCTACTTGTTAACAATACTAGAAAGCAGCTAACAATACTTCCAATCCCCCATGACAGCATCCAAACTCATATAGTTCAAGCAGTATGTTAATAAGTTCCCTAATAGGGTTGTCCTATTTTGTATGAAACTTGTTTTGCAAAGTTAGTTTGCTTGGGTGATGGCTAAATACTCCATAATTAACGATTTTTTTGTTGTTGCTTTTGGAAATATATGCCAAAAATTATCAAGGGAAAAATTCTTTAGATTGTTACATAAACTTGAGAAAAAATATTGTTACTAAAAGTAGAAAGGTCCACTTGAAGCTAAACACCAGGGAAAGTCAGCACATCAAATCTAAAGACATCATTTTAAAATTTTTTGTTGTTTTACATAAAGAAGAAAAGCATTAATGATAGAGTTTAAATTCCACAATATTTTTTTCCATTTTAAGTAATTTGATATTGTCCGGATGACGTTGGGATCCTGGACAGTTTCAGGAAAGAAGTTCTCTTCTACTTCCGAGGCTGCCAGGGGAACAGATGAGATGGATGGAACGGATGAAACGGATGGAACAGATGAACAAGTCTGACGCCAGTTCCAAAAAGGTTTTTAATAGGACAAAATCTCTACCACCGCAATCCAGTATGATGAAAAAACTCTAGCTCTGGTCAGAACTTAGACCATACAAGAGAGCCCAAGTCTCCCACCAAAGGGAGAGGATCTCACCGAGAGGAGTCCTACCCAAAAGAAGGGGAAAGGAGGAGGGGCCTCAAGTCAGTCCCCTTATATACACCACAGCAATCCTATCTGTGACAGGGAGGGTCTTGTCAACAAAGAACCCTAAACAGCTTGTAGAAGGGTGGTGCCACACCCTATTACAGGTATAAACAGAGGAGTATGCCAAGGACAAATCCCTTCTGAAATTATCTCTTATGTAAAACACTGGAGAGAGAAGGGGGTGATATAAATTAATACATCTTAATTTCATGGGATTCATGTAATCTAGATGGTATCTACAAGGTCCTTATTTTTTATTATCTGCACCAGAGTATGCTACCCGTACGGCAGAGCCTGGCAAGCTACCCGTGTTGTATTTGATATGCCAAATACCAGTAACAATTATAGACCTCATTCCCATGACCTGATGGAATGGTTTGAGGCTCTTTATGTTCCTGGAGCAAGCAGGTGTCCTTGGGCTCTCCTTGCATGAGACAGGTCATATTGAGATGCTACTGGTGCCAGCTCACGCAAATCGATGATGAGCGGGAAGACAGTAATACAGTGATACCAGGGTGATTCTGAGTATCTTGATTTCCGTACACTGAAAGGGTCACACTCGTCTGCATGAGGGCAAACTAGTATGAGCCTTCCTATCATCTTAAACTAGAGTCTCAATATAGCCAGGGTGGCAGTCGCCTGGTAAATTCTAACTGTCCCACGCTGGGTACAGTGGGTATAAAGAGGAGCTGTGCCCAATCTAGATAACATGGAAGTCTTACTAGATGTATTATAAGTCAGAAGTTATTCAGAGTCAAGGTAACTTCTGTAACTGCCACACCCTGCATCAGTATTTACATAGAAGAGAGATCTCATTAGAATGAACCTTGGCTTAAGAACATGTAAGTAGATTAAGCTGGGAGTGGGTAAAACAGCAAAGCTTCCAAACTAGCTAAGCCTGTCATCCAACTTTATATATCTTGGTAAGTTTGTTGTTCAGATGCAGTATTAGGATGCCTACCACCCTATTAAGATCCTAGTAAGATGTGCTTTAAAATTTAAATATTTTATCCAAACTCTAGTCCAAGGAAACCACCAATAATTTCTATATATTTAGTCAGAAATTTAACAGTATTTTAACAGTATTTTACACACAGTATTTCAGTCCTGTTTTTGTACAGGTTGGTATATAACAACAGGTTGTTAAATACCAAAAATTGGTATATAACCTTTCAATACATAAACATCATATGGTATAATTCTGGTTGTCGCTCTGCTTAGAAGATAAACAGCAGTAATATATTTAGCTGCAGCATATGGAGATGCATTTGTCTTTTCCTGCATTGCTTGCCTTGAGACTCCAATCCTCAGTGCATGCCTGAGCATCATTAGTTTGTGTAAACAAACTCTTTAAAGACCACTTGCACCAACCACTTCTGCTTCTGGAGGATGAGCGGTGAATGCCAGTTGATGCATCCTGGAAATCGTAAATGCCTGTGCTTGGAACTGTTATATAGGAAGGTAATTATTACATGACCTTTGTGGGGCTGGAGTGATAGTACAGCGGGTAGGGCATTTGCCTTGTGCGTGACTAGCCCAGGTTTTATCCCTAACACTTTACATGGCTCCCCGAGCACCACAAGGCGTAATTCCTGAGTGCAGATCCAGGAGTAACCCCTGAGCATCATCAGGTTGCCCAAAAATGTGAAAAAAAAAGACTAGACCTTTGTTTCATAGGAAAAAGGTTTTTGAATGTAGAGGAAGATGGAGCTGGTACTCCATGGCAGAGACTGGCACAAGGATCTGTGCTTCAGATAACATAAGCAATGACAGTAGACACAAAGGATGAAATTTCGTAAGCCCATACTTTGCAGCAGTGTGAGGAATTTTCTCAAGTGTACTGTTTTCACTATAATGCATAAATCAATAATAGCTAATCTAATAACTTGTTTTCAGGCTAGAAAAATGTTTGCTAAATTGCCACAATCATGTTTATCATTTGGGCTATTGACACTTAACATATACTCATGAATGTTCTGTGCATCCTAATATTGTAGCAAAAAATCAAAATTATTTTTATAAAAGACTGGAACTATTATTTAAAAATTCATGTAATGACCACACAACCCTTCTTTGCAAAAAAAGGAATAAAAGTGGAAATATAGCATACAATCAGTGAAATAATGGCGTTTGAAAGTGAGCACTTTGAACCAGAAAAAGCCCATTTTGATTTTGGTGTCTCTGCTTCATAGGTAAGCTTGAAATACTAACTCTGTGTTCAGGTACCTTTGTTAAATTTCATAATTTTTTTGTTTTTTACTTCTTGTATAGAAGAATGACCAGGGCAGTGTAACTAAGCCCACCTAACCTGACTAGACTTTCAAATTTGCCAAAGAGGGTTAATAACTGTTTCTAAAAGTAGTCGGAGATTGTTTAACCTTTTTCTGGCCAGATTGAACCTGGGTGATGTAAGTAAGTCTCCACTGATGGTTGAATGTAGAGTCTCCACTGGGTGGCTGTCATTGTAATGACAAATGATAAAACTTTGTCTTCATTGTCTGGAAAATCTGTCTTATTTTCCAAGGAATTTTATCTTTAGTTATAGTTCAGCTTTTGGAAGTTTGAAGTTTTTCTATAAGAAACATCGCTTCCTCCCCCCACCCCCCCAGTTCAAAATCTCTTCTACTTTGATTCAATTCAAAGTAAAATCTAACATATCCAAGTGTTGTCAGTCCCAGATCACTTGCTCTTCCCCCCATCATCAACTGACTTAAATTTGTCAATTTTACCATTGTTGTAGACGGTATGAATAAAGAACATATAAGGAAAACATTGTTTTTATTTAGCAATGTTGTGCACAAGAGATAGCAAATCAGACAAGCACTCAGTGTGTTGAATGTGCTTGACCTGTGAGTGACCCCAGAACACAAAGCCAGGTGTAAGGCCGACCACTGTCAGTGTAGGCACCCCACTGGGAAAAATGTTTTCTATTTTAGTAGGTTAGAGAGATATTAAACAGATAAATAAAATAAATTCAGATAGTGTTTGGTGGGGCCTGAGTGGATGGGGTATTTGTGTTGCATGTGGGCGACCCAGGTTTGATCCCCAGTATCCCATATGGTCCCCTGAGTACTGCCAGGAGTAGTTCCTGAGTGTAGAGCCAGGAGAAACCCCTGAGCATTGCCAGGTGTGACCCAAAAGCAAATACATATAAACAAATTAAAAAAAAAACAGTGGTGATCAAAAGAAAGCAGTGCAGGGTATTGGAACAACTTACAGGACCAAATGGTAGGAATAATTATTATTTGTAGCCAGAAGAGCAGAAATACTGGAAGATGCAGCAGAAGCCGGAAAAAGCATTTGCACCGCCTGACTGTCCTTCACCAACTATAAGACCAAGATGACTGCCCTCCGGCGCCTGATGGATCTATCACATCTTCTAGAAAGGCAATGGAGAAGATTATCCAGGACTTCTACTCAAATCTCTTTGATAGCCACATCCACCTGCCCACATACCAAATTCCACAGGATGGATATTTCATTCCCAACATTCTCCCTTCTGAAATCCGACATGCCATCTTGTCGGTAAAGAAGGAACAGCACCAGGCCAGGAAAAAATCAGACCCGAACACCTGAAGAATCTGCTTTCGGTACTCATTAATACACTAGCTCGGCTCTTCACACACTACCTGTCCGAATCAAGGTGCCCTCCCAATGGAAAACCAGCAGGACAGTTCTACTGTTCAAGAAGGGAGACATTCAAGACATCAGCAACTATCGCCCCATCTGCCTGTTGTCTGTCATCTACAAGCTGTTTACACGAGTCATCCTGAACAGGATTAGCAGAACACTAGATGAAGGACAACCATGCGAGCAGGCTGGCTTCCGGAAAGGATTCAGCACAATCGACCATATCCACACAGTAACCAAGCTCATTGAGGTTTGTAGGGAGTACAAGATGCCGCTCTGTCTCACGTTCATTGATTTACAGAAAGCCTTTGATTCTGTGGAGACTGAAGTGGTCATCGAAGCCCCTAGCCAAACAGGGTGTTCAAACCCAATACATCAAGATCCTCCTTGAGCTGTATTACGGATTCACCACCAGGATCTCACCATTCTACAAAGAAGTGATCATTAATGTGAAAAGAGGGGTTCGACAGGGTGATACCATTTCACCAAAATTCTTCAGCACCACCCTCCAAGAACATCATGCGACAATTAGAGTGGGAAGGAATGGGAGTGAAGATAGATGGTATGCAACTACACCACCTCCGCTTCACTGATGACATCGTTCTAATAACACCAAACATTAGTCAAGCGTCACAAATGCTACCTGACTTTGACCGAGAATGTGGAAAGATAGGTCTACAGCTGAATCTAAAAGAAAACCATGTTTATGAAGAATGAACTAGTTCTAGAGGCCCCATTCACTCTCAATGGAACAAACATCTCTGAATGCAGCAGTTATGTGTACCTAAGTCGAGAAATCAACATGATGAATGACCTAAAACCTGAGCTGCACAGGAGGAAGAGAGAGGGCATGGAATGCCTTCAAAGGCATCGAAGAAATAACTAAAAGGACAAAGAACCTCCGGGTCAGGGCACATCTCTTAGACTCCACCGTTCTCCCTGCATTAACATATGCCTAAGAGACCTGGGCCCTACGAAAGCAGGATGAGAATGCTATTCGGGTCTCCCAGAGAGGAATCGAAAGAGCTATGCTTAGAATATCACGCCTCACTCAAGTGAGAGAAGGAATCGGAGTTCTGACCTCCCTTGCTATTCCAGAATCAGGGACACTGTCTCGTTTGCCAAGGCATCAAAAAATCAGATGGGCTGGACATGTAATGCGATTTAGAGACAACAGCTGGACTAGAGCCCTTACTGACTGGATCCCACGGGATGTCAAAAGATCACGTGGCCGCCCACCTACAAGATAGTCAGACTTCCTTGTCAAGACCCTGAAGGAACGGTTTGAGGCTCTTCATATTCCTGAATCAACCAGATGCCCTTGGGCTACATTGGCACGTGATAGGTTCCAATGGAAATGTTACTGTCGCCCGCTCGAGCAAATTGATGATTAACGGGATTCAAGTGATCAAATGATCAAGTGATAGTGACCTCTAAGAGGACGTGGGTATTTGAACCAAGAGCCATGTCATAGAAAGCCAGTAAAATGGCTTTTTCTGCACTCATATTATCTAATGTTGGTTTCAAGCATCTGAATACTTTTTCTTTATATCCCCTTCTCTTTCTTTGGCTGTTATTGTAGCAGTTACTTGAGGTCACACACTGATTGTCCTGCTTGTACACACTTGGTTCAGTGTCCACATACTTCTTTATAGTGTGCTGGAAACTGCACTTTGCAGTGAGACTGGGGAATAGCATAGAATAGTGTTGCCTGAATCATTCAGGGTATGTGGAGTGAACAAGGGGATAGATGATGTGGCTTCATGCCAGCACTTAAACCTATTATGGGCCACAGTTGTTGATTCTTTTTTTTTCTTTTTTGCTTTTTTGGGTCACACCTAGCAATGCTCAGGGGGTTACTCCTGGCCCTGCACTCAGGAATTCCTCCTGGCAGGGGTCGGGGGACCATATGGGATGCCGGGGATCGAACTCGGGTCAGATGCATGCAAGGCAAACACCCTACCTGCTGTGCTATTGCTCCGGCCCCCACAGTTGTTTTTTATTGCTTTTTTTGGGTCACACCCTGAAATGCTTAGGGGTTTCTCCTGGCTCTACACTCAGGAATCATGCCTGGTGGTGCTCGGGGGACCATACGGGATGCCGGGGATGGAACCCGGGCCGGCACCGGCTGCTGTGTGCAAGGCAAACCCCCTACCCACTGGGCTATCACTCCAGCACCAGTTGTTGATTCTTAATGTGCTTGTTGATTCATTTTTTCCTGCCTTTTTGGGTTACACCCAGAACAGCTCAGGGGTTACTCCTGGCTCTGCACTATGGAATTATTTTTTGGTGGTGCCTCGCGGACCATATGGGCTGCCAGGGATCAAACCCAGGTCAGCCACATAGAAGGCAAATGCCCTACGCCATGTAGTGTCGCTCTGGTCCCATGTGCTGTTGATTCTTAATGTCTCTTCATTCTTTGCACATATGTCTGATAAATAATACATTTCCCCCTCTATATATTTCCTTTTTTTCAATAGCCCTTACTGAGTTGACTTACCTAAAGTGAGACTAACCACATATTTGAACAGAAATGTTCTTAGGGACAATGTTGTACAATACTCCCATTAGCGATTTCTCAAATCGCTATCCTAATGATAGGAAGTGGGACATTAGAACCTGTGTGAGCCCGTATGTCAAGCTACTGACAGACACAAGGTAGACGGGGGAACTCTGGATTTTCACCGATTGATTTTTCCCACTAATGTTCCTTCAGGTTTGCATTTTGATTTACTGTTCTAATATTAGTTTTTTGTCAGATGGACTGGTTAGTGGACAGGGAGGCCTGAGCTAATAGGACAAGCTGGTGGAGAGGTTGTGTCAGCACAGGGAGCTCAAGATTCCTGAGCAAGGTGGCAGACAGTCAGCAGTCATTGGGACTTGAAAAGGTTAGAGCTGTGAAGACAGCAGATGGACACAGGCTGAGCAAGGAACGGCAGGCAGGGAGCAGATGAACTTGACTATCGACGGGCATTGCAGGAGTCAGCAGATGGGCTGCCCTGGAACATGGGGCGAACAACACTGTCATTGACACTAATTACTTATGATGGAGGTGATTTGCACGACATGGTGAAAGGAGGCTGATTTTGTAGGACAGTTTCTGTAATGATGGACAAGTTTGCAACAGATTTATGCATTAAATGAAGTAAATTGAGTAACCAGGGCATATTGTTTACTCTCCCTCTCTCTCTCCTAATGCTGTGTTTCAGATGAAGGTACAGATAGGCTATTCTACATCCCACAGTGCCCCACCAATGGCATTTCTTCTGAGCATTAATCATTTTCACAAATTAAAAATCTCTTAGAAGTGAAATATTCAGAAGCAAAACTGTGAAGCAAAACTCACAGGAATGGAAAGAGATGGGTAGAAGAAATGGGAAGTAAGGTAATTTTATGAAAAGTTAGTATGTAAGCCAGGGGAAAAAGCCAGGGTTGGAAAAGAAATCAAGACGTTGAGATTCACAATGTCTTTTTTGGGGGGTTGGGGGGTAGGCACAGTTGGATATTAACAGTAAAAACAGAATGATAAAGAAATTTGGTTATGTGTTAAATAAAAAAGGCCCTGAATAAACAAGAGGTACTTTTTTTTTTGCTATATCAGACTAGGTGTATGATTTAACATTTTACTTAACATATTAACAACTTAACATTTTAATAAATTAACATTTTAATGTGAAAATATTTTGCTTTAGAGCAGCTTGTATGGAGCTAACCAGTGCTGGATTTACATGAATATAAGCCAAATAAAGTGAAGCTTCCCATAGTCAAAGGACACCATATGGTCACAGAGAATACATCAAAATATTGCAATATAGGGCCGGAGGCGATAGCCCAGCGCGTAGGGCGTTTGCCTTGCGTGGCCGGCCTGTGCCAGCCCGGGTTAGATCTCTGGCATCCCATATGGTCCCCCAAGCACCGCCAAGAGTAACTCCTGAGTGCAGAGCCAGGAGAAACCCCTGAGCATTGCCGGGTGTGATCCCAAAAAAAAAAAAGAAAAAAATTACAATATAAATGCTGAGCTGAAAGGAATAGTACAGGAGTTAAAGCGCTTGCTTTGCATGCACACAGCTGTAGCTGTTATGTACCTGTTTCGAATCCTTTGCAACATGTATGGTCTGTCAAGCACCAGCAGGGGTAACTATTGAACACAAAGCCAGGTATGGCCTCAGGGCACAGAGCCTGTGCTCCACTCCCGGTCTAATACCACTGTCATTGTGGACATAATTTTAATTTACTTACATGAATGATTAGATTATTATATGAGACTAATAATTAAAATTTAACTGTCAGCACAAGTATTAGAAAGCTGGCCTACTTCATTGACATAAGTAGCAGAAAATTAATCTTTGGGAACTCTTCATGAGGTTGGAATTAACTTCTACCCTGGCATGGTGTGGCATGTGGACCTCTTTGTTCTTGGCGCCATTGATACTTGGCCTCCAGAGTAACAGCAGACTAAGCCCCAGTCCCTCTCAGGCACTGGAAGAAATGGGTAGTAGGAATGGGGAAGTGCATTAGTGTGGGACGTCTTTTATTTGCTGTTCTTTTTTTTTAAAAGCATCATAAATTAGGAATGGTCTCCCTAATGGTAGGGAGAGCAAGGAACCGCTCTGCCCCATGTCTGAGAGTCTCTGGACCAGCATACCTCGGCCGGATTGAGGAAAAAACTGCTGCAGGGTGGGTGTTGATGATCCGGGCTGTGATGGGCTGGTCTGCTGGGTGGAGTTCTGGTTCATCAATAATTGCTTTGTTTGGAGGTGTTTAAAAGAGTTTGCTTCCCTCTCGGCAAGCCTGGCAAGCTGCTTGTGTTGTATTTGATATGCCAAATTCCAGTAACAATTATATTAGGTCATTCCCATGACCTAATATAATGGTTTGAGGCTCTTTATGTTCCTGTAGCAAGCCGATGCCCTTAGCTCTACTGGCATGAGACAGGACATATGGAGATATTACTGGTGCCCGCTCTAGGAAATAGATGATCAACGGGAAGATCGTGATCGTGATCGAAATTAGGAATGGTGGACTTATTGTTTACATTCTGTCCTCATATTCAATTCTTTGATCCTGTTAATCTTCTGCCTTTCTTTCCTTCAGCTTCTCTTATTTTCTCACCACTGCCTCAAGGCCAAATTAAATTTGTCAAGTGTATTTCAGAACTCAGTTCCATAAGATTTTAGTGCCAAACTGCAATTGTTTGGTTTTCACAATTTTGGCCCTGAATCAGGATTACTTATTTGGCTTCTGTCTCCTCCATTAGTCTCTTTACCATAATGAAAATTACATTGTCCCGCTTAGCATTCACATAGCTACAAAGTCACATTCATGAAAACAAATTAAAATTTTATCCTCATTGTTTCTCCTGCCCAACATGCCAATGTATAATTTTATTTCAGACTTGGAAAATCATTTAAGTTGATTGATATAGTAATAAAAAAGACATTTTAGATCAACAAAGATAAACAGCTTTACTAAACTGTCTTTCTTTTAAAATAAACTATTTTTCTCAAGTTCCCAAGATCTAACTTAAATGAGTAACGTATGGTACATAAAACTTAGTCTGTTTATGGAGATACATAGCTCATCTTAAAGCATTTCTGTATTAGAGGTGGCATTTTTATTTTATAAAAGTTAAAGAAACTGGGGCAGGAGTGATAGCATAGTAGGAAAAACTAGTTTTGCATGCATCCAATATGAATTTTATCTCCTTACCCCACCTGGTCCGCTAAGCCCCACTAGGACTCACACCCAAGTTCAGAGCCAGGGGTATATCCTGCGTACCACTGGTGCACCCTGCTCCCAGCTGCCGCAGCACACAAAGAAAATGATAGAAACTAACTATTTACTTTTTGTGGGTGTACATTTCATATGCAAACATATACTTTATTATTGCTTCTACTAGATCAAGATCCAGAGATGACAATGAAGTGTATGAAGTACTTGTAAAATGCAAGATAAATGTGTAGGGTTTGCAAAAGTGATAGAGGGCAAGAAAAGACTCAATTAAGAGGAGTTCAGTTAGCATTACCATGAATTCTTGGCACTCAGCCGCAGACTCTGTGAAACCAAGGCTTTTGCAGGTAAAAACAGTTGTACACCAAGACTCAAGATGTTGGTTGACAATATCCAAGGTCAGGCAAAACATAGATCAGGAGGTCTTGTCAATAGGTGGAATTTACCACAAATGTGTGGGAGTCAAAAGTTAGGTAAGGTAGAGAAGAGAACAGTGTGCTTATAATCGTCGAAAAATGATAATGCCAGCCTAGAACTGAGTATTGAATATAGGCAAAAAGGTACACATGATAACCTCTAAATGTATGTTTTGCAATCCACAATGTGTAAGACAAGGAAGAAAGAAAGAGAGAGAAAGAGAGAGGAGATAAAGAAACTGCCAGATAGGTAGGCTAGGGGACAGGGGAGGGAATTGGGGACATTGGTGGTGGAAAATGGCCACTAGTGGAGAGGATGGGTTGCTGGAACACTGTTTGACCGAAATCCAAACATCAACATCTTTGAAATTGTATATCTCATGGTGGTATAATAATAAAATATTAATTAAAAAATAATACTGAAAAGCACACACCCGAAGATGCTGATTGAAAACTTCCTTTCCTTGGAAGGCATTAAATCCATACATGCCTGATCCACCCTACAGTAATACATCTGGGAAGCTCCCTTTTTTTTGTGTGTGTGTGTGTTTTGGCCACACATGGCAATGCTCAGGGGTTATTCCTGACTCTGTACTCAATAATCGTTCATGGCTGTGCTCAGGGTACCATATGGAATGAAGGGGAATGGGCTGGGGGTGGCTATGGGCAAGGCTAGTGCTTTACACACTGTACTATGACTCCTGCCTTGGGGAACTCCCTTTTTACAAAAAGTTATTATAGTAACAAAAGCTGTTGACCATTGATATCCATCGTGACATCAGCATCCTTTGTGGTCTTGATGAAAGTTCTGGCCATTGACATTTTGAACAGACTCTGCTGCAACATTTTTCCAATTTTAGATTATGTGAAAAAATGAGGAATAGAGGTAACAAATTTAAATCCTAAAATTTTGCTATATTTAAGCCATTATTTTTATATTTCCATGCCATCAATGGTCTAATCAAGAGATTTTCATTTTTTTCTTTTTCTACTGATGTCTTTGTGCTTAGAGACAATCAGGCTTTGAGCAAAATGAAGAGAGACAAAGCTATCTGAATGATTCATAAACTTGATAACAGACCATGAATAATCAGGGGTTGTCAGAGCAGGCATTTACAACTAAGAGGATGCCTTAGATATTTCAGCTTAAGTAAGAACAAATCACTCAGTGCTTGTACCATTGCTGTCATTAAAATCTGTACTCAGGTAGTGGGCATCTCCATCTGAATACGAAGATCAATCGCATCGATATGCATCTTTCCCTCTGATATATAAAATCTGAAATGGACATAAAGAAAATAGTTCAGGGCATACAGAATGAAAAGACCACTAGAGCCATAATGTAAATGGTAACATAAACCAGATTTAATATGAGAAATGGTAAGTATCACATAGCATCCTGCTCAGGAATGTAGCAGTGGACATTTAGCTCTTTAATGAAATGACAAGCTTGAATTCTGGTAAAGATAGAGTGTCATACGGGGCTGTGATCCCAGTAGTTATGGATCAACCAAACCTCCCATAGTTTTTATATGGATATTCTTGTTACACTGTTGTAAGGTTTAGATATTTAGTCAATCCCTATACATTTGAAATACTATATGGCTTGAATACATTTAGATTAAATAGAACACATTTGTAGACTGGATTTATCATACACATTAAATTAGGTTGTAGTACTCTGGCTGAGAAATATGTGGTATAAATACCACATGATTTCAAAGGCTTTCTGTATATGTATGTGTGTATGTATATTATGAATAAGCATATTTGTGATAATCACCTGATGTGCACATAGTTGGTCCCTGTAGGATTTATAGATATATTGTTTAGTTATACATGCATATTACTGTAAAGAATAACCAAGATTATGAATGGGGAACGTAGTAAATATTAATATGCACATGTTTATGCCATTTCATTTATTTATTTATTTTTAATTTTTTTGCTTTTTTGGGTCGCACCCGCAATGCTCAGGGGGTTTCTCCTGGCTCTGCACTCAGGAATTACTCCTGGTGGCATTCAGGGGACCCTATGGGATGCTGGGGATCAAACCCAGGTCGGCACAGGCTGGCAGCGTGCAAGGCAAATGCCCTACCCACTGAACTATTGCTCCGGCCCCAGCCATTTTAAAAAACTATTTTTAAGAGAGTAATTTTTTTGTTTATGATTTTTTGGCAATACTGATTGTGCTTAAGACTTACACTTGGCTCTGTGCCCATGAATCTGGTGGCTCAGGGGGACCATATGAGGTATCAGAGACTGAGCTCGTATTGGCTGATGCAAGCCCTACCTGCTCTTTTGTTTTTCTGAACCTAAAAGTAATTTCTTGATATGTAGGTATATTTGGAGAGAAATCTACAAATGGAAAAATTACATAAGAGATTTATGTAGCTTATTATTTAAGTTAGAAAAGCATAGTAAAGTTAATTAAAAAATTGAATTATCATATGAGAATAGAGAATATGTACACCGATACCTCATATTTTGCCTAGATTGTCTGACCTAATCCTGAAAAATAGTTTGTGCTGTATTAAAGAGCCATTTTACATCAGAAAAATTATATCTCTCTGTAATACGTGTACACAAAATCTTGTAGTTTAAGCAATTTGCTACATATTTTAGAAATAATATACGTTCGAGACTTATTCATATTACACTGTATATAGTTCTGTCATAAGCTATCAGCAGAAATGTTTACTATACTTTCTGGAGAGGAGATAGTAGGCATTGGTTTGTATTTATGTGTGATTTTCTTATTTGGAATACAGGTTGATAGGTTCTGCTTGATTTGGAAGATTCAAATAGAGCATTTGCCTTTCATGATGACTGGGCTATCTGATTCCCCATGGCTCCCAGTTATCTCCTGAAGTCTTTCTAGTAGCTACAGTTTTCAGAACAGCATGAGTTAATCAATAAACATCTTAATCAACCCAAAGTTTGTACTTTAAATCTAGGGGTGGCGAGGGTATATAGAGACCAACCTAGAGCTAATGACTGCAAATGGTTGTTTACATGCAGCCCAGGTTGGTCTGTGACCAGTGGTGAGTGCTGGATGTTTTCCAAGGGATTCTGAGAGTGATTTATCATCAGATTAGCAGAAACTAATGTGCAGTTGGAGTAAGGAGAAAGATGAGATTAAGAATAGCTGGGCCGGAGAGATGGTCCGGCAGGTGGGGTGTTTGCCTTGCACGCGGCTGGCATATGCCAGCCCAGGTTCGATCCCAGGCATCCCATACGGCCCCCGAGCACCGCCGAGTAATTCCTGAGTGCAGAGCCAGGAGGAACCCCTGAGCATCGCCGGGTCTGACCCCCAAAAAAAGCAAGAAAAAAGAGTAGCTAATCACAGAGAAATAGGACTTTTAATTTAAAATATTGCCTTTTGAAAGTCAACTCTTCAAGTATCCTCTTCATTTTAGGAGATGGAATGTTACCTAGACCTTGGTAGGAGAGAGTGACGGTTGTCACCTGCCTTTGTCCTCATTTTAGCGCAGAAGATGAAAATTAAACTTTTTGAGGATTGACTTCTACACACCTCACTTTTCTCGTGGCCCTTCTTTCATTTTTAATGCCATGTCTTCTTACCGATGGGGAAGTAGGTCTATTGAGATCACAGCCAGCAGTGGCACACCAATTTAGGTTTATTTTTAATTCTTACCTGCTCATCAGTCACTGGATCTTTTCCCTAAATGGTAAAGGTCTTATTTTAATTAGTTGTTTTGTATCATATAACACACATTAATTTTGTATTGCTGAATAGCAACATATAACTTAAGGATTTTCATAGATACAGTAGTTCTAATGTTAGACCTGTGTGTGCGTTCAAAACTGCAGAGCGGCAGCCGTAAGCGTTGATATCGTTTCCCTTGGTCTCTTTGTGCATAAGACTAATAGACTGGAAGAAGTTCCTTCACAATGCAATAGGTAGCTGCGGAAAAACATCCAGATCTATTGAAATGTATTAGGAAATGAGCCAGGCCCCAAGATGCCATCTTGAATGTGATTAAGAAACATTAGGAACCTAAATTGACCTTTAATGAAATAATTCACATTAATCAGTATTTATTGGGTATCTTTTGATGCGGAAATATATGCATCAAATAGATGTATAAATCATGTAAATGATTGTAATGCTTTTCTAAACTTTGTTGATGATAAATTGTACTTTCTGATATTATACTAAATTAGAAATATTTCTGATTAAACTTCAGTGGAAGCAGGATGACCGGCTAATGAGTTATCTTTATTGAATTTTTTTTTTATGTAGTGTAGATGGTACTTTTCCTTACGTATATATAGTTGACAATTCTATAATATATTGAATTTATACTCTTACCTTAGAGAGAAGTGTTGTCATGAAATTGGTAGCTCTTTGAATGGAGGACCTTCTCCCAATGCAAATAAGTTGGTCACAGTTAAACCTCAAGGATTACTCTAAAGTTTAAAGTGAATTTGACTGTGCTTAATCTGTATGAGCTGTGTGGTAACAGCATTCCAGTGTGGGAAGTTGCTCTTTTCTTTCTCCCCTTTTATTGTATTTCCACCATGACTTCCTTTTTTCTACTTCTCTAGTTAAAATTCTACTTGTCAAATTGTTGTACTGATATTTACTTTATTTTCAAAATTAGAGTGCAAACATAAGGTAAGATCAACATGCAGGAGAGATTAATTTAATTTGGGATTACAGTACAAGGTCTTTTATGCAAGCATGTCCTTGATTTTTTGTGGATGCTGTAATATCTTAGACTCAGTGGGGATCATAGTTTTAAATTTTTAAACCAATCTTTTTTTTCAATTACCTCATCTATTGATTTCCAACTCCTGCCACTTTGGAAAATGAGAACATTTTCTGCATAGGAATCAGCAGAGGGTGGAAGAGAATATTATACAAGTTCTTACGTCTCAGAGTGTAGGGGATAAAGGTGAAGAAAACAGGTAGTGTGAACAAATGATCTGACATTTATGTCCTAGTTTCCACCGTCTCGTTACAGCAAAATAAAAATGTTTCATCGTAGAGAGGACCTGAGCTGATGACCTCTTGTCTAACTTGGTCATTTTATGACCTGGAAGTGATTTATTTTGGCAACAGTACATAGCAGGGATTCCATACATTTATTTTTTAAAAGACAGATTTTACCTTCTAAAATCATCATACTCAGGAATGGACAAAAAAAAACACCGAAGTTTTGAAACTTCGCATTTTCCTGTTGCTTCAGCATCCCACAACATAGGATCTGAGCACCTATCCAGGCTCTCGGGTGAACCAATGGAATAAAGTAGACCCTTGTCCGTGAAGCAGTGGAATGAAATGGATACATATGACCCTCTTCTGTGCAGTAGGGCTTTTTAAAAATATTTTTTATGCCACCCACACAACAAAGCCTGGCAAGCTACCCATGTCATATTTAACATGCCAAATACAATAATAGACCTCATTTCCATAACTATAATGGAATGGTTTGAGAATCTTTATGAGATGTTACTGGTGCCCACTCGAGTAATCGATGATCTATGGGAAGTCGAGTGATCAAGTGCTTTTTAATTTCAGTGCTAATTGCATCATTTTCTGATATTTTAGTGTTTTATCCAGTATATATTCTAAGACCCATAGAGACAGCAACTGTGGTTTTTTTTTCTTTAACCCAATTGTGAATGAAGGTGATAGCTACTGACTGATAAACATTGATCTTACACAATTTCCACAAATAGACATCACAGTCTTTTTTGAAATTCCTGGTAAATCCATTTAATCTTCTCTGCTGTATAATTAATGTTCAGGAAAAGACTGAGTGTACAGCTGTATTCTTACCAGTGGAAAGGGATCTAGGAAGGTTATGGTTAAGCATAGTGGACATTTAGGTTCGAGCTTTTGTTACTTGTTTAAGTATTGTTGTGGTTTCCTTTTATCTCTATTTTTTCCTGCATCAACATGAAGTTGGCAGAACTCAATAAAGAAACACAAAGAAAAATTATAATTTTTCTCATAAAGAAAAAATTATGGCATCAGGTAAGGGATTAGTTAATTCCCCAAATAAAAGACTGTCTCCTACCCTCTTACCCAAGTTCATGAACTTGGCAGAACTCACTAAAGAAACACTGAAAAATTATGGCATCAGGTAAGGGATTAGTTAATTCCCCAAATAAAAGACTGTCTCCTACCCTCCTACCTTCGTTCTCCTACCCTCTTAGCATATGATTTTGGCATCTGTCTCACCAGCAAGCTGCTACAAATCTGCAGTACTCTGAAGAGAAACTCACAATATTTAAGAAATAGGAGCAGAATGTTTAAAATCCATATTTCAAATATTGCACCTCCCTCTAACTGTCTAACTAAAGCCCAGCTGGGAAGTAATTTTGGAGCTAGGAATTGTACGCCAATTTGTATTTCAAGTTTTGCTTCAAGGCTCAGTCATGAGAATCCATCCTGTGCTAACGTGTTTAGTTTGGTGCCTTCTGGAAATGGATGTTGAACCGTTAGAGTTCCAAACCTAATTGTGAGAAATATTCCAGATATCTTAGGGTTGATTTCCAGTTCCATTGTAGAAATTCATTAGAGTGTTACATTAAGACAAATTACATTTGTGTTTGTTTCATAAATTGTCGTAGGAATGTATAACTGCAGCTTTTGGCTACTAGTTTTTCTCTAGAGGTGTTAAATCAATTCACAAGGCTGAAGGAATAAACTCTCAGAGTCAGGGTATAATAGACAAGAGAAATACAGAAAATGTTATGCTCTGTAGCTTGCAGAGTAGACATGTTTACTAACTGCCCTCCAGAATTTTTCCCTTCAGCTTTATTTTTCAAAACTAAAGTGACTATAACTGAATTTGGTTATCTGATATAAAAATAGTGAATTTCCGTCTCTCAGGATTTAACTAGAGCAGTATGTTTGCATCATAGATTCTGAAGTGTATTGGAAAGTCTTTTAATGCTTAATCTCATTAGGAGGGAGCATCTTTCCCTAAGATCACAATTGTGACTGCATCTGTAGCTCTCAAGAAGGAAGAGCGATCTTGTGGGCTTTGATTATTAACTGTTATTATGTTCCGAGTGTACTCAAGAAACTGTTTGGTAATGCACCCATAATTTATTTTTATTTTACATTTTGGAAGCATTGTTATAGGTTAATTGCTGCTATATTTTACAAGTTTGCATCACTAATACCAATAAAAATCTGTTTGTATGGTTCTTCTGGGATTCTGATTTCATTAAGGAATGATTAGTCCTAATTAAGTCCTGTAGCCTGTGCTAATTACAATCAAATAAGACTTTACATAAAAATGTGAAATTATGATGAAAGGAATGCTTTTTTTTGGTCATTAATTAGAGCGCTACCAAGCATACCTTTGTAGCTGTTCCATTTTATTTTCTACTCTTAGTTATGTGAACGAAACCTCAGGAAGATATTTATTTTAAACATGTGTCTCCCGTTGTTGTTAGAGAAATGATCTGTTAATTATAATTTTGAGTGATGTTTCCTTATTCTTCTCCTCATGAGAACTAAACTGCCTTCATCTTCCTTCTGTTCCTCATCCATCCTCCAGTTATAATATTCCGTTTTCATTATAGAATAAAAACATGAAGCTGAAGGTTTTGAGTTAGTATAATGTGTTACATTATATTGCCTTACTTAACTTTTATACAATGTAGTTCTATTCACATTTGACAATTTCCTGATTTTATCTTAATGCTGTGCATTGGGATGCCCTGTGTAAGGTGTTAATGAAGGTCCTAGCTGTACTTCCCTAGTTTGTGACAACAGATGAGAAGTAGCCTTTTGTCTGCAGAGATTGATTTCTTAATATTTTTATTCTCAGGATATTTGGGTTTTATATATGTAAATGAGGAAAAGTTTAATAGACTAGAATAGGAATTTCTAACTATCTACACCTTTTTCAGCCGCTTTGTATAAAGTTATGAATGAGATTGTTATCTTTAATATATAGCGTGGTTCCTTTCTAGTACATGGAAGACATAAATAAATGTTAGGAAAGATAATTATTTTTTAATTTTTTAATTTTTTTTTGCTTTTTGTGTCATACCCAGCAATGCTCAGGGGTTTCTCCTGGCTCCGCACTCAGGAATTACTCCTGGCGGTGCTCGGGGGACCATATGGGATGCTGGGGGGTCGAACCCGGGCCAGCATGAGCCAGCCGCGTGTAAGGCAAATGCCCTACCTGCTGGGCAGGTAAGATAATTATTTTTATGACTGCTTTGCATACCTTGCTTTGGAAATCCAGTTATATATCAATTAGTTTTTCAGCACATGAGCAAAAGTATTTAGTCAGGATTGTCTAAAAAATTCACTTACTTTTTATTTGGTCTGCTTTGAAAGGCTTTGAATGAATTTGGAAGCTGAAGCACTTAAAGAATAAAATTTTGTAGGTTGATTCAGAAATCCAAAAAAGCCCAAGTGATGCAGTATTGTGGACTCTAGTTCAGAAAAAAATGCTCAATTTTTTAAATGTTTGTCCATATTCTAACCATAATTTACTCTTTCTCCCCCATAAAATTAGAAAATAATTCTCCTATTTATCAAGTTTTATAGTTTTAATTTATTTCTGCTTTCTGAGGCTGTTTCTTTTGCCTTTAATAAAATGTAGTTGCTCACTCTCATATTCTTTTCATAAATGTATTTCTGTATAGAGTCTCCTGTTGTCCTAAATTCAATTAATGGATGGCCTCTAAGGTTTTGCTTTTTTTCTCTTGTCATTACTGCTATTTTTCTGTGTTCATAGTCCAGTCAAGCAAGTAGAGGTTTTGTCTTTCTTAGATGACTCTCTCAGTTCTGGCTTTGGGGTTTTGTAATGACTTACTTTACCCACACTTACTCTTTTTCAGAATAAATTTTTATTGATTCACTATGTATTTATAATAGTATAGAACTTAGGTACAGCACAGTTATATACTTCCTAATTTATTTCTACACACGCCAGAAAGCTCTAATGCTATTCACTCTCTCAATTGACCTTTTAAACCTATTTCTTCAAACCCACATTCCCCTAATCTTTTGGTAACCACTATATATATTTTAAACAGAATATAGGTTTTATTTTGCTTCTTCCCTTTTTGTTATTTTTTCATATAAAGTCACCAGGCTTCCTTAGAAATGGAGCTGGGGTCCCTTTCCCCCACCTCTGTCCCATTTGGGAGGCCCAGTGGACCTGCCCACAAACTACTCTCTGGCTGTCAGTCATGAACCAGACACGGGTACATGGGGCAGAGTTGCTACCTGCTCTCCCTGTGCTTGACTGATCATGAAGTGTCTAGGAGGGAGGGCAGGTTCTGGCCCTAGCCCACCACCCAATAGAGCCTCGGAAGAAGCCAGAGGTACCCCCACACCATGATGGCAGCCATTTTCAATGTCCGGACTCCTTGGCTCATCAGACCTCCACTCAAGAGAGAAGCCAATCTCAAACCCAGCTTGTCAGAGCCCCACCCTAGGGGAGAAACCTATTTCAAGCCCAGGTATGCTGGTCTTGGTGGCTAAAGTCACCGGGCTTCTGTGGATATGGAGCTGGGGTCCTTTTCCCCCACCTCTGTCCCAGCTGGGAAACTCAGTGGACCCACCCACAAACTGCTTCTGGGCTGTTGGCCATGAACCAGAGAAACAGATACATGGGGTAGAGCTGCTACCGGCTCTGCCCATTGTGGTACATCAGTAAATGTAAGAACTGGGAACTTACCTACTACTGAGAGTATCCTGCCTGCAGGGCAGAGCCTGGCAAGCTACCTGTGTCATATTCGATATGCCAAAAACAGTGACAAAAATAGACCTCATTTTCATGACCTGAATGAATGGTTTGAGGGTCTTTGTATTCCTGGAGTGAACAGATACCATTGGGCTACACTAGCACACGACAGTGACAAATGAAGATGTTACTGGTGCCCACTTGAGCAAATCGATGAGTATCGGGAAGAAAAGTGATAAGTGGTACAATTGTAATATTCCAGGGGCTGGAGCGATAGCTCAGTGGGTAGGGTGTTTGCCTTGCATGCGGCCAGCCCGTGCTGCCCTGGGCTCGATCCCCGACATCCTATATGGTCCTCTGAGCACCGCCAGGAGTAATTCCTGAGTGCAGACCCAGGATAAACCCTTGAACATTGCTGGGTGTGACCCAAAAAAGGCAAAAAAAAATGTCATATTCCAGATATGAGCTAAACCATCTTTCACTCTCTGACTATTTCACTGTTCATATACACCTCAAGTTTTATTCATGCTATTGTAAATTATTTTATGTCCTTTTAATAGCTTAGTAGAAGAATTTCCTCATTGTCGGTTTGCCAGGTATTTCTCATTGATTAAATACTTCTGAAAAGTCCTTCCTTTTAGGATTTTTATATTTGTTTATTTGGAGCACCATACTCATGCTTCTCAGTGAGCACAGAACCAGGCATCATTCCTGGTGAAGCTTAGGGGATAACATGGGATACCTGGGTGTCTAACCAAAGTTGGCTTTATGGGCTACATAAAAATGTCTTATGCTGTATTATTGCTCTAAACAAGATCTGTTTTTTTTTTCTTTTTGGTAGGTAGGATGTTTTGGTCATACCCAGCAGGAGTTTACTGCTTACTTCTGGCTCTCTGCTCAGGATTACCCCATGATGACCTCAGGGGACTGTATTTTTAAAAAAAAAATACAACTAATGTATATAACATCTCAAGGGAATGAGTCATAAGATGCTTTAAACATTGAGATTATAGGAGCTGGAGTGATAGTACAGTAGGTAGAGCATTTTTCTTGCACGTGGCTTTTGATCCCCAGCATCCTATATGGTCCCCCAAGAACCACCCAGAATAATTCCTGAGTGCAGATCCAGGAGTATCTCCTGAGCAATGCAAGGTATGAACCCCCCAATTGAGATTACAATTAGGCTCTATTGGAGATGAGAAAAACCAACACCCAAAATGGGTCAATTATACTGCTCAAAATCATAACTTTTAGTGTCACAACCTGTGATTTTATAGGCATGACATTTCCTCACACCCACTGTACTCAACACAAAAATGTATTTATTTGATGGTGCTTTTTGAGACTTCTTTGGGCTTTTTTTTTTTTTGGGATTTTCTCCTCCTCAGTTACTTTATAAATTCTTAGCATGGGAACCATTTATCTTTCCTTGAGCTCTTTGATTTACACAGACTTCCATAAAAATCTAACATAAATTGAATTCTCAACAAGGTGAATTCTCAACTGGTGGTGTTAATTATCATAATCAATATCATTCATATTTTGTTTTCTATTTCCTGCAATGATTTAATTTTGTTCCCTTTTTATCTTTAAAATTATTTCCCCAAGTCTCATTACCTTAAAATTTATTTTAGCTCATTTGTATTATATTGACACTCCATTTCTGCTTTGTTTTCATATACTATGTTTGTTAAAATCATTTTATTGAGATACATGAATTTATAATGATGTTCATAATACTTTCCATGCATACATCAATACAATATCACACCTATCATCAGAGAGCCACTTTCATTCACCTGTGTTGTCAGACCTTTTTCTTCATCATATACCTCTATAATATCACAACTAACTCACAGACATGGGGCAGAGCTGCTACTGGCTCTCCCTCTACCCAGCCACTCACAAGGTGGCCGGGAGGGATGGCGGATTCTAGCTCTGGCCTGCCACCCCAACATAGCCTCGCAACAAGCCAGATGACCCCCCCACTCCATGAGGGCCTCCATTTTCCACATCTGGACTTCCCCCTCCTCAGAACTTCACCCAGCAGACCAGCCTATCACAGCCTGGCTCATCAAGATCCACCCTGCAGCAGTCTTTTTTTAAATCTGGCCCAGGTATGCTGATCCAGAGACTCACAGACATGGGGCAGAGCTGCTACTGGCTCTCCCTGTGCCCAGCCACTCACGAGGTGCCGGGAGAGATGGCGGGTTCTAGCCCTGGCCTGCCACCCCAGCATAGCCTCGCAACAAGCCAGACGAACCCCACTCCCTGAGGGGCCTCCATTTTCCACATCTGGACTTCCCCCTCATCAGAACTCCACCCAGAAGACCAGCCTATCACAACCTGGCTCATCGAGATCCACCCTGCAGCAGTCTTTTTTTAAATCTGGCCCAGGTATGCTGATCCAGAGACTCACAGACATGGGGCAGAGCTGCTACTGGCTCTTCCTGTGCCCAGCCACTCACGAGGTGCCCTGGAGAGATGGCGGGTTCTAGCCCTGGCCTGCCACCCCAGCAGAGCCTCGCAACAAGCCAGACGAACCCCCACTCCATGAGGGCCTCCATTTTCCTCCGGGCTTTCCCCTCATCAGGACTTCCCCAGGAGATGGCCTATCATAGCCCGGCCCACGTGGCCGCTTGGTTCATCAATAAATGCTGGATTTAGAGATGACTACAAGAGTATGCTACACACATGGCAGAGCCTGGCAAGCTATCCGTGTTGTATTTGATATGCCAAATACCAGTAACAATTATAGACCTCATTCTCATGACCTGATGGAATGGTTTGAGACTCTTTATGTTCCTGGAGCAGGCAGGTGCACTTGGGCTCTACTTGCATGAGACAGGACATATGGAGATATTACTGGTGCCGGCTCAAGCAAATTGATGATGAACGGGAAGACAGTGATACAGTGATCACAACTAACTTTTCGTTAGGAGATAAAATGTACACAGTTAATAGATTTCTTTTTAGTGGGTCGGCAGTAAAATCCTATATCAGATGTATTAATTTTTGTTGAAGTTATTAGTATTTGTGTACTACTTTGGGTCTTTAGTCGACTAAAATTATCTAAAATGAAGTTTTCAAATGTTTGATCTTTTTCATCGGGAAGTATAATTATTTTTGGTTTCAAAATTGTTGGTTCAAAATGGAACCAACAATTATATAGCGATGCATTATTATTGAAATAACATAATTAAATACTGATTCTTTGCATTGTGGGAATATTAGCATCCAAACCTTGCTTTTTATAAATTCATGACTTGTAAAACTTAGAGACACAATTATATTGTCTTAGAACATCATTCTTTAGGATAATCTTGTAAGAATTATATAAGTTTGGCTGTGGATAATGAGAAACATTTAAGGAATGTGAAAATAATAGATTTTGTGCATAATGTGGGGAAATGAACTAAGTTACTTTATTTTCTTGCTTTTGACAGAAGTCAGAAATGGATTGAAGAGATATCAGAGTTTAACTAATAGAGCAGTAACAGATATACTTTAGTGAAATGACAAAACATCCTGTTTTTATGAAAGGAAATAATATGCATGACATATATCTTTGAAATTCAGATGTACTCAGTGAAGAAGTTCCGTTATTTGCTAAACTACAAAGACTGATTTTTATAATAATTTCTTAAGTTTTTTGCCGTTCTTGATGGGGAGCATACCTGCAGGTACTCAGGGCTTACTCCTGGTTCTGTACTCAGGGATAATTCCTTGTGAGGCCCTAGGGATCATAAATGGTGTAGGGTATCAAACCTGTGTCAGCTATGTGCAAGGCAAGTGTCCTACTCGCTGTGCTATTTGCCCCAGCCACTGATTTTCATCAAATCTCTTTACATAAACTTTACTGGTGATCTGTATCACTGTCACTGTCTTCCCATTCATCATCCATTTGTTTGAGCGGGCACCAGTAACATCTCCATATGTCCTGTCTCATGCTAGCATGCTAGTAGAGACCAAGGGCACCTGCTTGCTCCAGTAACATAAAGAGCCTCAAACCATTCCATCTGGTCATGGGAATGAGGCCTATTATTGTTACTGGTATTTGGCATATCAAATACAACACGGGTAGCGTGCCAGGCTCTGCCGTGCGGGTGACAAACTCTTGTAGTCACCTCTGATCTCCAGCATTTATTGAAGAACCACTGCGGCTGCTTGCAGCCACACGAGTCAGACTGTGAACAGCAATTCTGCTATGTGGAGTTCTCATGAGAGGGGAGTCTGGATGTGGAAAATGGTGGCCCTCATGGAGTGGGGGGTCGTCTGGCTTCTTGGAGGCTCTGCTGGGGTGGCGGGCCAGGGCTAGAACCCACCATCACTCCCGGGTGCCCGTCACCATCACCATCACTCCTGTGCCCATGAGTGGCTGGGCACAGGGAGAGAAGGTAGCACCTCTGACCCATGTCTGTGAGTCCATGGATCAGCATACCTGTGCGGGCTTTGAAAAAGTCTGCTGCAGGGTGGGCCTCGATGAGCCGGGCTGTGATCAGCTCTTCTGCTGCGTGGAGTTCTGACGAGAGGAGTCTGGATGTGGAAAATGGCAGCCCTCATGGAGTGGGGGGGTCGTCTGGCTTCTTGCGAGGCTCTGCTGGTGTGGCAGGCCAGGGCTAGAACCCGCCATCCCTCCTGGGTGCCTCGTGAGTGGCTGGGCACAGGGAGAGCCGGTAGCAGCTCTGTCCCATGTCTGTGAGTCTAGGCCTACAAACTCCCCTAATAAGATGGTTTTACCTACAACTGAACTATATCTACTCCCATCTTTCCAGTTATCACACGTTATTCATTCCAGCTCATGCTGAAGTGAACATTGCCTATTGTTTCTTAAAGACCGGGTGAAAGAATCAGGTGATTTAACTGACGTGTTTACTTATAGACAGTGTTGGGTGAGAAGTGAAGTTCAAAAGTGACATATGCTTGAATAACTAAACAGTTTTTCTTGGCTGCTTTATGTCTTGGTGTTAAAATTGTCATCAAAATGTTATGAATTCTAGTCACAAAGCCCTAATTTTTTCTTTCCTTCTTTCTTCTTTTTCATTGCTGCTTAAGAAATACTATTCACCTTCCCTTCCTCATGTGAGCTCTCTGGACGAAGTTGTTCATTGATTTACTATTCTATCTGTCTTAGTTTCAATTATGGAAAGACTGAAACTTTTCAAGAAATAAACTTAAGTTGTGATTTATGCATCAAACTATTAGTTTCATCAGTCAAAATAAAAAGTTATGAGGATTAAATATTACTTATATAAAATTACAAGTAATGATACTTCTAATGCACATATACATTAATAGATCAGCGTCTGACGTGCACCACCTATGGCCTCTTCCTTTCCACTCAATGTTATACTCTCCTATAGCTTCTGTACCTAATATACATCATTATCATTCATGAAAACTACAATAAGGTCATGTCTCTGTAGCTCTTTATTCCTTAGATCACATTATTTGTTCTTGATGAAACAATTGCTCACAAATGGGTTACTGGACTCAAAATACATTATTATAATTGACTACCTATGATGAACTGGGGTGGGAGGCAGTTAAACACAAAAGAACAGACTCTTTTGTGGGGATAATTGCACTTGTGATTCAGATCATTTGTAGTTCTGAAAAAATATATTTCTATACCGATTTTACTCAGAACTCTACTTTTAAAATTGTGCTGACTGTTTTGAGTGTTAGGAGAAATGTGATATCATCAATCCATTTCATAGTCTGTTCAAAATGACTATCAAATCCCAGATTGTTTGACCCTAACACTCACAGTTCTCTAGGCATTACTGAGAACAGCCCCCATCAACATCCGCTGACCTGTCCTTCCCTCCAAATCAACAAAAAACAGTAACAAAAAACAAATTAGGAAGTTATGTGGACATTTTATTAGACCCAATTTTTTTTGCCTGAACCTGCAAGTATGTGCAAGTATGTGATTCACAAAATGAAACACAATTCATTTTGTTATTTTTATATACTCAAGAATTTGCTCTTTTTTTATAAAGTATATCAACATCTTTTTATCACTGCTATTTTAAATATCTGTGAGTAGTTTATTCATTGCTTTCCTTTACTTTGAAATTGGTTACTGTATAAAGCTTGCATCAATGAACTTTACAACTTTGCTTTTTGAAACTAAGTTTAAGTTTGTAAAGTAGGCTTCCTAAATAAGTGTTCATTCTTAAAAAATCATATCAAGGTGTATGTTTTCTGAATCAGAAAAGATCCTCTTATCCCAGTGCTTTTAAAAATCATTTTATATATACCAGAGGTACTGAGATGTCTTCAGGCTTTATAAATGAAAATCGGATTTTAGTACCCAGAGAACTTTTCCTGAGGATTTTCCTCATGAGCCACCAAGTGTTTTAGGAACAAGTCAGCTGGTAGAGTGGAAAGGTTCTGATGGCTGCCAAAGCATGTCTGTTGTTTTATGTTTGAATTCCCTAAAGAAATTTAATGGAGGGAATGATATGGAAAATATCATCTGCTATTTTTTCCCCAGGGCATTAGCTCTACTTTCAGGCAGTGAAATTGGCCAGCCTTTACTTTGTTACAATGGAACCTTGTGACTTTTCAGATGGGTGGCACTTTGGGATATTTTTAAGGCTCAAAGAACAAACGATGCGTATTTGCATTACTCTAGGAAGAAATTGAAATGGCTTAATAAATATAACTTTATACTTATATTGTTGGCTCTTCCATGTCAGAATAACTTGCCACTATTGTGAAATTCACAAATTTAAAGTTATATAATTAATTTGACTTCTGGGATAGAGAGAAGTGAACCCACAATTGAAGCTTTACATTTTACAAGAGAAAATAAAGCATGCTTTCCTAGATTATTTTATAGATGCTTTAAATCGTAAGTTATGTCAAACTGATAACTATAATTTTTATACTTTAATGGTATAGTATTTAAATTTCTATTCTACCATAGGAGTAAATTAATTCACTCTAACCAAATCTTGACCAAATTGCATAGTTTCTGTTGATACCAACAGGGAGAAGTCATTTCAGATATTGTTTCTTTATGTAACTCTCATAATATTTGTATATGCATATTTCAAAGAAATTAAGCAGTTTACATCTTTTATGTCATTTTTAAAAAGACCGAACTAATGAGTAGTTGATAAAGACAAATTTTTTATAACTTAACTTATTTCATTAGAAGTATCTCCAAAACTGTGAAAGCATAAACTAACATAATGATTTTTGGAATAGGAGCCTGAACATTAGTGCAGTACTGTTCATACAAACTTCAGAAGTGTTGTTCAATGGGTGCAGTACTGGCCTAGTATGTGACCAACCCAGGTTTATGTAGATAGTTTCTCCGGCTCACTATGAGTGATCTCTGAGTGCAGAGCCAGGAATATGTTCTGAGCAACACAATGTTTGACTCAATGAATGAATAAATAAATAAATAAACAAATAAATAAATAGATAGATAAAATAATTAAATAAATAAATAAATAGATGCCACAAAGGAATAGATGTGGGATCTCTGCAGTGTGTGACCAGTCGATAGCTGTGGTGACCAGTCTATAGCTGCTGTGTAATCTCTATACACATTTTCAAGACATTGAACAATACTTCTGAAGTTTGTATGAACCATAAAATCCTAGAATAGCCTTATGAATACTGAAAATATGGAAGACATCATATTTCCAGATTTTCACCTTTAATGCAAAGCTATAGTAGGAATAGTAAAATCAAAACTTCTTGGAGAAATAATAGAGACTTCAGATTAATGGATTAAAATTTAGACCCAAGGATAAATTCTCAGTTTTAATGGGAGTTTAATGTAACACAGAGTGGTAAGGAATATGTATTGGGGCAAGGAGAGCTTCCTCAAAAAATATTTCTGTGAAAACTGAATGGATAGATGCAACAATGTGAATTTAAAATGGACTAAAGATCTTAATATCAAATGTTTCTATAAAGTATATCTAAGAAAACAGAAGGAAATTCTACAAACTGTTGTGTTCTTCAGTGATATCACCCATTGGCAAAGAACACGAAAGCAGAAGTAAACAAAGATTATGTCAAACTAAAAAGCTTCCACCATGAAAAAATATTGAGGCTTAAAATATAAGGACATACTGTCTGCTGGGAGAAAATATTCACATATATTTGACAAAGGCATACATATATTTTCCAAGATATGAAAAGTACTCTGAAAACTCAATGGTAAAACAACTCCATCCAGAAATAGGGAGATGGGACTAAGCGATAGCACAGCAGACAGGGTGCTTGCCATGCATGTGGTTGGCTCAATTTGATCTCTGGCATCTCATATGGCCCCCAGCACCACCAGGAATGATTCCTGAGTGCAGAGCCAGGAGTAAATCCTAAGCACCACTGGTTGTGCTCCCCCCCAAAATAAGTGAGGAGAACATCCTAAAATATGACTTGTATGACCAACAGGCATGAAAAAAACTTCTCATCATCAATGATGTTTAGGGAAGTGAAAATCAGAATGGTAATGAGGTATAACTTTACATGAGTGAGAATTACCCAAATCAAAAGTTTGAATGCAATAGTTGCTGGATGGTTGTGATATAATATAAGTCTCATTCACAGATATTGGGCTGTTGCTTAGTTCAGCCTCAATGAAAAAGATCTTGAGCTTTCTCAATAATTAAAAATAAAGCTTTTGTACGACTCAACTATCCACTCATGAGAATCTATGCCTGACACACAAAAATATAAATCCTCAAGAATATATGCACACACTATGTCCGTTGAAGCAATATTATAATAGTCATGATCTGACAACATTCGTAGAGCCTGGCAGTAGATTATTGGATGAAGAACTTGTCTGTCAACACAGAAACCTACTAAGATATGAGTAAAAGATGAAATCTTTCAGTTTGCTTTAACTTTGATCACAACAATATGTGATGCATCAACATGCCACATACTTGATAATAACTTCAACAACTATTATAACATCCATATTTTAATTAAGAATATGAGAAATGGAGAAGTAATTTAATAGGCAAAACTATAACTTTTAAAAGTAGAACTGGGAAAGAAACTTATTCTGGGCTTCAAGTCCAAATAATTTAGCATTGAATATGAACAAATTCATCCTGTAGATCCAAGTACTACAGAAATCTTCACACAGTATTAACAGGTAGCATGGCTAATTACCTCTGGTCCATAGGCTATTCCAGAACAAATTCCCTTGGTCATTCTTCCTGTGGTTATTAACTTCCCTAAATCTAAACTGCCTAGAGTGATATAAGCATGTATGTAAGTGTTTCTGTGTGTGTGTGCCTTAGCTCAGGTTGTCCTTTAGCCCCCTTTGGTCCCCAAGCCACACCAGAAGTACTAAGCACAGAGCCAGAAGTAGGCCCTGAGCACTTCCAGGTATAGCCAATATATGTGTATAGGCAGTGTGTATACACATCTATTTAAATACCTATGTGTGTGTGAATATCTATCTATATCTATATCTATATCTATATCTATATCTATATCTATATCTATATCTATATCTATATCTATATCTATATCTATATCTATATCTATATCTATATCTATATCTATATCTATATACATACATACACATACACATACACATACACATATACATATACATATACATATACATATATACCTATATATACTGGATCAGCACCTCCATGATTGGTAAAGAACGCTGAGAGAGACAAAGGCACAAAAGTATGCCTGTATTCAAAAACTCTCGACTAATTTACCAATATGGCAAGACACGAGCCTCAGTCAACCATGAGCTAATATCCAAGCTTGCAAAGCAGTGCAGAGAAGCAATAAAGGAAGACCTCAAAGAGAGAAGAGCAGCAATACTGGCTGATGCAGCAGAAGCTGGGAAAAGCATTCGCAATGCCTGCCTGTCCTTAACTAAATTTAAGTCCAAGATGACTGCCCTGCAACATCCTGATGGATCTGTCATCTCTTCCAGAAAGGCAGTGGAGAAGATTATCCATGACTTCTACTCAGAACTCTTTGATAGCCAGGTCCACCTGCCCACATACCAAATTCCACAGGATAGATATGTCATTTCCAATGTTCTCCCTTCTGAAATCTGATGTGCCATTTTGTCAATAAAGAAGCAAACAGCACCTAGTCAAGACAAAATCAGACCCGAATACCTGAAAAATCTGCCGTCAGTTACTCATCAATACACTGTCTTGGCTTTTCACACGCTACCTGTCTGAATGCAAGGTGCCCTCCTTATGAAAAACCAGCAGGACAGTTCTATTGTTCAAGAATGGAGACATCCACAAAATTGGCAACTATCTCACAATCTGCCTGTTTCTGTCATCGACAAGCTGTTTACATGAGTCATCCTGAACAGGATTGGCAGAACACTAGACGAAGGACAACCATGTGAGCAAGCTGGCTTCCGGAAAGGATTCAGCACAATCGACGATATCCACATGGTAACCGAGCTCATTGAAGTTTGCAGGGAGTTCAAGATGCCGATTGGTCTCATGTTCATTGATTTAAAGGAAGCCTTTGATTCTGTTGATATCAAAGCCCTAGCCAAACAGGGCGTTCAAACTCAATACATCAAGATCCTCATGAGCTGTATTATGGATTCACCACCAGGATCTCACCAGTCTACAAGGAAGGGATCATTGATGTAAAAAAGAGTGATTCAGAAGGGTGATACCATTTCACAGAAACTCTTCAGTGCCACCCTTGAGAATGTCACGCGACAATGAGAATGGGAAGGAATGGGAGTGAAGATAGATGGTCAGCAACTCCACCACCTCCACTTCACTGATGACATCATTCTAATAACCAAGCATTAGCCAGACTGCACAAATGCCGGCTGACTTTGACCAAGAATGTGGAAAGATAGGTCTACAGCTGGATCTCAACAAAACAATGTTCATGAAAAACAAATGAGTTCCAGATGCCCTATTCACTCTCAATTGAACAAACTTCTCTGAATGCAGCAGTTATGTGTACATAGGTTGAGAATTCAACATGATGAATGACCTAGTACCTGAGCTGTGCAGGAGGAGGAGAGCAGTGTGGAATGCCTTCAGTAGCATTGAAGAAATACCTAAAAGGACAGAGAACCTCGGGCTCCAGGCACATCTCTTCGACTCCACTGTTTTCCCGGCATTAACATATGCCCCAAAGACCTTGGCCCTACGAAAGCAGGATGAGAAAGCTATTCAGGTCTCTCAAAGAGATATCAAAAGAGTTATGCTTCTAATATCATGCCTCACTCAGGTGAGCAAATGAATCCTGAGTTATAACCTGCATCGCTGTTCCATAGTAAGGGATGCTGTCTCATTCGCCAAGGCATCGAAAATCAGATGGGCTCGACATGTAATGTGATTTGTAGATGACTGCTGGACTAGAGCCATTACCGACTGGATCCCACAGGATGTCAAGAGATTATGTGGTACCCATATACAAGATGGTCAGACTTCTTCATCAAGACCCTGAATGAACAATTTGAGGCTCTTTGTATTCCTGGAGCAAGATGATGCCATTGGGCTACACTGGCACGTGTAAAGGGTCAAATGGAAATGTTACTGGCATGCACTTGAGCAAATCGATGAATAATGGAATGTCAAGTGATCATGTGTATATACACTTTATACTATATACTCATGCAGTTTATGCATCCAGTTTATATATAAACTGTCAGTTATATATGTATATATACATATCTATATATATTTACTATACATATGTATATATATACTGTATATACGTATATATGTATATACGTATGTGTGTATATATATATATATATATATTATAAGCCTGGCAAACTACCCATGGTGTATTCAATATGCCCAGAACAGCAACAATCATGTACCTCATTTCTAATGAATGGAAACGTTAATGGCACCTGCTCGAGCAAATCGATGAATAACATGAAGACAAGACAAGTAATGGAGGAGAGCATGCTAATGAAATAAGAAAGGAAAAGACAAATACCAAGTGATGATACTCATGTGGAATGTAAAGAACCTAAGCAAAATATTGGATGAGTACAATGGTATGAAAATTTGATGAATATCCTTTCTCACTCTGTGGATTGTCTTTGTATCTTGGTCACCATTTCTTTTGAGGTGCAGAAGCTTTTCAATTTTATATAATCCCATTTGTTTATCTTTGCTTCCATTTGCTTGGTCAGTGGTGTGTCGTCTTTAAAGATACTTTTAGTTTCAATGTCGTAGAGTGTTTCTCCTATGTTTTCTTCGATGTACCTTATAGATTCATGTCTGATGTGGAGATCTATAATCCATTTTGATCTGAATTTGTAGGGGTTAATATCCAGGATATATCAGGTACTGGTAGCCCTTCACAAGAAAAAAAAATACAGTCAACCCCATCAAAAAAATGGGGAGAAGAAATGAACAGAAGCTTCCAAGAAGAAGAAATTCGAATGGCCAAAAGGCATATGAAAAAGTGCTCTTCATCTTTAATCATCAGGTAGATGCAAATTAAAACACCAATGAGGTACCATCTCACACCACAGAGACTGGCACACATCCAAAACAGCAAGAACAACCGGTGCTGGCGTGGATGTGGAGAAAAAGGGACTCTGATCCACTGTTGGTGGGAGTGCCGACTCGTCCAGCCCTTTTGGAAAACAATATGGGCATTCCTCAGAAAACTAGATATTGAGCTCCCATTTGATCCAGCAATAGCACTCCTGGGAATAAACCCCAGAGACCGAAAAACACACAGCAGAAACACTATCTGTACTTCTTTATTCATCTCTGCGCTGTTCACTATAGCTAGAATCTGGAAACAATCTAAATGCCCGAGAACAGAGGACTGGCTAAAGAAACTGTGGTTCATCTACACTATGGAATACTATGCAGCTGTCAGAAAAGATGAAATTATGAAATTTACCTGCAAATGGATGGACATGGAGACTATCATGCTGAGTGAAATTAGTCAGAAGGAAAAGGACAGATATAGAATGACTGCATTCATTAATGCGACATAAATAGATACCAGTGTTTTACTAAATGTGGGAAATGGTAATGGCAGATTAAAACTCACCATTGAATATACACAAAGAGACTTAAGTGATAAACTCTATATCTGCAGGGCTAGCCACAATGTGTAAAACAAGAGGGAGAGAGATGCAGAGACAGAGAGAGAGACAGAGAGAGAAAGAGAGGAAACAGGGCTACCTGCTGTTGAGGCAGCCTGGGGGTGGGTGGGAGGGGGTGGGTTACATTGGTGGTGGAAATGGGGCACTGGTGGAGGGATGGGTGCTGGAATACTGTATACCAAGAACCAATTGTGAATACCTTTGTGATTGTATATCTCACGGTGGTATAATAAAAAATAAAAAAACAATGGTATCAAAATTTGAGATGTGGTCAATAGATTTTGATCTGAGAAGCTCATGAGGTGGGTGTGGAAGGTGCTTTGGGATAATGGTGGAGGGATCACTCTGGAGGCGAGCTTGGGATAACACACTGTAAATGGAACATAAGACTGAAGCTAGTGAAATAAAATAATAAAAATCTAGATCATTTCCTTCTTAAAAACTCACCTCTCATAATCTATATTCTGTTGAGCTGGTTTTTTTCTCTGTTACTATAAAATCGTCTATTTACTTTCTACCATCAATGTTGCAGTGTTGAAAGAAAAAAGTTTAGCAATTCTGTCATTCTTTTATAAAGAAGCAGGATGTCTGTAAATAGTTAAATATTAATGTCTGTTCACGTTAGCACTGTGACATATATGAATCTCCTCAATATTTCATATCAAGTTTCATGTTGTTGACTATTTTACATGTTAGAATTTTTGTATTTATTTTTTAATAGATTCTACAGTTATACTATAAAATATTTCTCAAAAATCATAGATTTAGATATGTTAAATTAGTACTAAACTGAGAATCTATTAAATTGTTGTGTTAGAGACATTATAAAAAACTTAGAGAATGTCATATTTCAAAAGTGTTTATCTTACTTAAATCATATTGTACAAGACATTTTATTTCCTCTCTACAGATGGCAAGCAAATTTCTCTTAGTATGATTTGGGTTTGAAGGTATCACCTTTAAACATATTAGTGATTTTAAAAAGTTTTTATATAGCACATTTAATAAGCTTAGCAGTTAAAATGTGCATGCAGATATTCCTGAATATAAATGTGCATGCTGTCTTAGTCCTAAAATGTAAATATTCATGCTGTAAAAGCGTTTAATAGTGAATGAAGCTATAGTTAGAAATTTGTCACTTTAAAGCAAAGACTTTTTGGGTAACTTAAATTACACCTGAGAAAATTAGTTGGGTAAAATGTGTATCAATTATCATATAAATGTTTAAGTTCTTCTCCAGACTATTTTAGCAAATAAATTTTTATACAGATGCCAATCACATTACCATCTAATAAGACAGGACCACATAAAGGGAAAGGTTTGCTGAAAAAAATGCAGGTAGCTAGTTTAATATATTTTTACTTCAGATAGTAAACATCTGAAAACGTACAGTTTTGCAATATGCCTATAAAATTTGCATAAGTAATGGATAAGTGACACCTTTGGCTGCTTAGACCTTGAAGTCTACACTGGGTTTGTGTGTAATTTCAGTTGTATCATAAACTAGCTTATATGAACACATTAGATTAACAGTAACATTTTTATAGGAATTACATTGTGAAAGAAAAGCTTGGTCACAGCTTTCAATGATATACTCATTAGGTCAGAAGACTTTTTATTTAACTATGAATCACTTAAATATAACTTTAATTCCAGGTTAATCGATGTTATCATTAGTTCTTTTAATATCTTGGAAACAAATATTCATCATTAAATATGGAATGATATATGGTCCACTTTTCTGAGCATAATTGCTATTAGCTGGCTTGACTTCAGCAATAATTACTTGGAGGATTCAGCTATCCAGATACAATTTATATGATGTCAAGAAAATGACTTAAGAGTTTCATATCTAATTCATTGCTCAGGCAAAGGTTTGAATAAGTATAATATTATCAGATTAAGACTGTGTCTTTAGTTGTGAGTGGATGAGAAATATGCTCTTATATTTTTATAATTGAGGGTTAGGTCCTATTATTTCAGAAATGCTAACATTTATGGTTTTTATGTACAATGTTACTGCACTTTCATCAGCATCAAAGTGCCCAAGACCTTCCCAAACTACTCTTATGTCAATTATATACAGGTATTTATCCTCAGACCCAACTTCTGTCCTCCCCGCTGCCACCATTTAGTAATCTTGTTTTGCAGTCAGAGGTCCATGGTTTGTCATCATGGTTTGAAATAATTTGATATTGTAGATTCCCTTTTTTAAATTTTCTTTGTATAATGGATAAAATTATGTTGTAGTTATCTTCACTCACGTTGCTTCATAATATGCCCTCCAGTTCCACCAGCTTGCACTAAAATGAAAGAATTCATAATTTATAATACCTGTGCGACATTCTATTATATGGAATTAGAAGAATTACCTTTTAAAATGACTGTCATGGGCCGGAGCGATAGCCCAGCGGTAGGGCATTTGCCTTGCACGCGGCCGGCCTGTGCCGGCCGGGTTCGATCCCGGCGTCCCATATGGTCCCCCGCGCACCGCCAGGAGTAATTCCTGAGTGCAGAGCCAGGAGTAACCCCTGAGCATCGCCGGGTGTGACCCAAAAAGCAAAAAAAATAAAATAAAATAAAATAAAATGACTGTCAGACCAACTCATCATGCTGCTTTGATGCACTTCTCATTAAAAATACTGCTAACATTTTTTCCAGGACTTAGAACAAATGATGCTAAAATTTGCCTGGAATCAGAAAACTCTTCAATAAACTAGGCCAGGTTTTAGCAAAGAAAAAATGGGAGGTATCACAATCCCTGATTTTTAAACCATACTATAAATCTAGTGATCAAAACTGTGTAGCACTGGAATATAGCCCAATGCACTAGGGAGTCTAAGGCAACAAAATCTCTGGTGTCTACATAGTAGGTTTATGAAGTGAACCAGGACAGCCTCTTTTACAAATGGTGTTAGCAAAATTGGATAGACACAAGCAAAAAATGAGAAATGATCTCACAGTGTACACAGTCACTTCTAAAAAACGATTAATGATCTCAAGGTTAGAGCAGAATCCATAAACTATACAGAGGAAGCATAAATATAGCTCTCCATCATATGCGATGAGAAGGGTATTTAATAATTGATTCCATTGGTAAAGGCAACAAAAACAAATATAAACAAATGTGGCTACCTTGAATGAATTTTATTTTGTTTGGAAAACTCAGACTAAAAGATACCCAATACTGGGAAAAATATTCTAGAAAAGAATATGTACAGGATATATGGTATTTTCTATTATAGAAACATTTTCATGTGCAACTCAGAATAAAGTCTTTTTCTGGAGTCTATAACATGTGCAGGACATTGTTACATGATGGAATAAGGATGGGAGGGAATGCTTCTAATCAGAGTGTTCTTTGATGGACTTTAAGTTGAACATGTAGAAATACATTAGTGTAAGATGCCCATCTCTTAAAAAAAGTTAATGGAGATAATAAATAAACCGTAACTTAAGGGAATTTATAAAAATATCTTACAGCTCTAAGGATACATTGTGCTTTCAGAAATCATCTTGTTTTCCTAAAATGTCTCTGTTGGCTCCTTATAAAACTGAATACATGATCTAGTAAGGCAACCCAAAGTACTCAGCACATTTCATTAGTTTACTAGATAAAAGGTCACTGTCACTGTCACTGTCTTCCCGTTCATTATCGATTGGCTCGGCGGGTACCAGTAACATCTCCATATGTCCTGTCTCATGCTAGTAGAACCTAAGGGCACCTGCTTGCTCCAGGAACATAAAGAGCCTCAAACCATTACATCAGGTCATGGAAATGAGGTCTATAATTGTTACTGGTATTTGGCATATCAAATACCATACGGGTAGCTTGCCAGGCTCTGCCGTGCGGGTGTAACAACTGTACTCCGATAAAGTTCGATTTGGCCATTTAATATTTGGTGTGATTTATTTCTCAGAAATAGGTGTTTCTATTTATGAAAAAACATCAAATCTTTCTTTTTCCTGTTAGAGTCTATATTACATAAAATCTTGTTTTTGCTTAAAAATAAATTATATTTAATGTGGAATCTTATTTATCTGCAAAATAGATTAAGGAAGGACATAGAATAGAGAGGTTATCTTTTCTGTGCCTTTTATCTAAGATCAAATGAAGTATCTGTTCTTATCAGTTTAATATCTGATACATCCTCTATCCGAGAACACTATACTAAACGAATTTTTGGAGCAGGGAGTTGGAATAGCAGCTTACTCCATCTACTTCATGCATTGACCTACTATTGTAGCATTTCCAGCAATGGTGCATCTTCCTAAAACAAAGAAAGAATGAGAGGTCAGAGAGATAGTAAAGTGGATAAGGTGCTTGTCTTGCATGTGACTATCCTGAGTTTGAACCCAGCACCCCATAAGGTCCCCAGGCCCTTCTAGAAATGATCACTGAGCACAGAGCCTGGAGTAAGCCTTGAGAACTACTGAGTATGATCCCCAAATAAAAATAAAAAAGTATAGGAATGATATTATAAGAGAGAAATGGTGGAGAACCATAATTTCTTCTAATTATTTTGCTTTTGTTTTGAGGACTACACTAAACTCATGGCTCTGTGCTCAAGGATTACTCCTGTTCGTGCTGAAGCTATCATATACTGTGGCAGTATCGAACCAGTGTCATATGCAAGTCAAGCATCTTAACCTCTACCACCCCTTTTGCCCTCATAATTTTTATGACCTTCTCAGAGTCATGAATATGTAGAATGCTTCTCTGTTCAGGAGCATTTTATGTTATCTACTATGTCGGTTTGTGTGTGCACCTGTGCGAGCACATGTGTGTATGTGTGTGTGTGTGTGTGTTCTGCGTTGTCATGATTTGTATGCATGCATACC
The DNA here is from genome assembly GCA_021461705.1 of Cryptotis parvus. Classification (NCBI taxonomy): domain Eukaryota; kingdom Metazoa; phylum Chordata; class Mammalia; order Eulipotyphla; family Soricidae; genus Cryptotis; species Cryptotis parvus. Next base: position 47,232 of record JAJIBD010004705.1, on the reverse strand, counting down.
TTGAGACTTGAACTCAGGAATCTTTCTTTTAGTCTTTAGAAATACAACAGAATTTCTCAAACCTGAACTACTAACACGTTTGGATTAGATAATTCTTTAAATGAGGGGTATTTTATTCAATGTTTTTCTTTTCTCTTTTTAGCAGTGGTACAAGAAATTTTTTAGAGAAATAAATTCAATTAGAAACCTGTGTTGGGATAAAACGGAATATGTTTTCAATACTGAACATGGGTTCCTCCCAAGTAGGAAAAAGTCTTGAGAATAAAGAGATATATGTTCAGGAGAGAATAAGACTCATAGAGCAATCCTCAAGTGGCATTAGTTAGGTAGTAATATACAGTCTCCCAAAAGGTCCTTGTCCAGAAGTTCTCTCCATACATAAAAGTTAATCTTGGTATTGTTATAAGGAAAGGCTTGCACTGTTTCTGGTTCATCCAGGCTTCTCTTTTTCTGAGGGGTTCAGCTTCTCTGTGTGGGGACTTACATGTCTGTGTCTGGGGATACCTCAGTTTCTCCATCTTCAAAGATGTCAGGTTTTGCATCTCAAAGACATGTACTCTTTATGCCTTTCATCTACTTTAGGATGATGCAATTTCTTCTAAAATTTTATTTTCCAAGATCTCATTACCAAGACCTCAGTGTATCTACCTGCAACATTCCTACTCCTAAGATTTCACCTCCTTAAGTATTTAAAGACTGGGATCAAGGTCTATCTTCTGTTTCTTTGTGCTGACAAAGTTCTTTGGCCCGAACTCTTCCTATGTAAGGGAGTGAAATCTCCTGCTAACTTAGTATTAAATGGGGCTCAGGCAGTGGTTTATTGAGATTCAGAGTTGGCAGTCTGAAACACAAGTCAGATAGATTAGAGAACTATTAAATTATTGGTAACTAGAGGAAAAATTCTTTTTCTGTCCCAAGGAGAGCTGTGTATAAGGAATAAGATAATAATGGCCATGGTGTATGCACTTTCATTTTTTCATTTTGCATATTATGAAATGTTAATTTCTCCTCTAACTAGCATTTCTGTCTTAAACCTATTAGATCCCAGAAGTAATTGAATCCAATTTTCATCTCTAAAAAGGATCAATGTATATAAACATTTGAGGGTATAACACCATAAGCATTGGTGCTTAGGGGCTCTTTCTCTCTCAGTGCTCAGGTACAACTCCTGATAGTTCTCAAGGAACTATTTGGTTCCAGGGATTGAACTAGGGTTGACTGTGTGTGACCTTAACCCAAGTAACCTCACATTGACCATTAATAAATGCATTTTATAAGCTATAAGCTGTTTACACGAGTCATCCTGAACAGGATTAGCAAAACACTAGATGAAGGACAACCATGCGAGTAAGCTGGCTTCCAGAAAGGATTTAGCACAATCGACCATATCCACACAGTAACCAAGCTCATTGAGGTTTGTAGGGAGTACCAGATGCTGCTCTGTCTCATGTTCATTGATTTACAGAAAGCCTTTGATTCTGTGGAGACTGAAGCGGTCATCGAAGCCCTAGCCAAACAGGGTGTTCAAACCCAATACATCAAGATGCTTCGTGAGCTGTATTACAGATTCACCACCAGGATCTCACCATTCTACAAAGAAGTGATCATTGATGTCAAAAGAGGGGTTGGGCAGGGTGATACCATTTCACCAAAACTCTTCAGCGCCACCCTCGAGAACATTATGCGACAATTAGAATGGGAAGGAATGGGAGTGAAGATAGATGGTCGGCAACTACACCACCTCCACTTCGCTGATGACATCGTTCTAATAATACCAAACATTAGCCAAGCGGCACAAATGCTGGCTGACTTTGACCGAGAATGTGGAAAGATAGGTCTACAGCTGAATCTGAAGAAAACTATGTTCATGAAAAATGAATTAGTTCCTGAGGCCCTATTCACTCTCAATGGAACAAACATCTCTGAATGCAGCAGTTATGTGTACCTAGGTCGAGAAGTCAATATGATCAACGACCTAAAACCTGAGCTGCACAGGAGGAAGAGAGTGGCATGGAATGCCTTCAAAGGCATTGAAGAAATAGCTAAAAGGACAAAGAACCTCCGGCACCGGCACATCTCTTCGACTCCACCGTTCTCCCTGCATTAACATATGCCTCAGAGACCTGGGCCCTACGAAAGCAGGATGAGAATGCTATTTGGATCTCCCAGAGAGGTATCGAAAGAGCTATGCTTGGAATATCACGCCTCACTCAAGTGAGAGAAGGAATCGGAGTTCTGACCTCCGTCGCTATTCCAGAATCAGGGACGCTGTCTCATTTGCCAAGGCTTCGAAAATCAGATGGGCTAGACATGTAATGCGATTTGGAGACAACTGCTGGAGTAGAGCCATTACCGACTGGATCCCACGGGATGTCAAAAGATCACGTGCCGTCCACCTACAAGATGGTCAGACTTCCTTGTTAAGACCCTGAAGGAACGGTTTGAGGCTCTTCATATTCCTGAATCAACCAGATGCCATTGGGCTACATTGGCATGTGATAGGGTTCAATGGAAATGTTACTGGTGCCCGCTCGAGCAAATCTATGAATAACGGGATTCAAATGATCAACTGAAGAAGATTCTCATCTCTACCTTTCAACTATATGATTCCAGAGAGTTCAGATAAGTTCTCAGCTATGTTATTTCCATACTGATTAAGAACAAAAACAAGAACAGCAACAGAAGAACAAGAACAAATTACCTCCACAGCACTGTAATGAGTCTTTAAAGTTTTCAGAATTCTATATTAGAATACAAAACATGATTACTTGTGATAATTACCTTTTGCATTTGCTTGCTATCGTTCTGGCTTGTAAGGTATGTGAATAAAGGTCAGCTTCAGACTTCCCTTTTAATTATCATGCCAGTAGATGTCACTCCTTGAAAAGAGGGACAAAGTGTTTTATTATAGTATACATTATACATATATGTTATGAGAAAGAGCAGTTAAAAAATTCCATGATAGTTTCTAGATTCTGAAATGCATCAGGGTATATTCTTAAGTTCCCGATTTCATGGAGCTTGAATTCCAATTGCTCAGACAAGTATAAAAGTATCCATATAGGTGATCTGTCCACCCGCCAGTCAACCTGCCTATCTATAATTCCCCACTGAAATTATATCTGAAATTATGTCTATATAACTGAAATTATGTCTAATTCCCAATAGCTCTAAATGGGTGCTTTAGAAACATATCAGGGTGAGTTAGGGAGGAAGGGTCCTGAAAAAGGAAAGAGAGTCTTCTTGGGAAGTGACTAACATATTTTTTTATCATTATATCAAGATGATGCTATTAGTCTTTCATTAGTGTAACTTGTATACTTTAATTTATCTTACTAATAGTCTGCTAAAATAAAAAAGAAAACCGTTTACATTATTTGACCTATTTCTCCTTCACAGTGACAATAGGAAGTTAGATGTAAGGATGGAGCTTGTCCGTTTTCAGTGGAGCCATGCAATGATTTGCGACCAGGCAGTGTATAGCCCTGAGGCTTCTCTCCAGGCTCTCGGCAGAGGAGACCCTCTCTCAATGGAGACTGGACCCTGGAGTTGTATTTACTGAATGTTTCCTAAGTAGCCCCACCAACCCTCTCTGTTAGTTTCTCTGTGTAAAGAAGGCAATGTTTGTGAACTACTGTAACAAATCCTATAAATGATTTTTAAAAATTGAATCATCTTAACACACATAATTACAAAGTTGTTGATGATTGCATTTTTTTTTGCCTTTTTTTTTGGGTCACACCCGGCGATGCTCAGGGGTTACTCCTGGTGCTGCACTCAGGAATTACTCCTGGAGGTGCTCAGGGGACCATATGGGATGCTGGGGATCGAACCCGGGCCGGCACAGTTCAGCTGCGTGCCAGGCAAACGCCCCTACCAGCTGGGCTATCTTTCCGGCCCAATGATTGCATTTTAGTGACACAATGTTTCAATACCCATCCTGTCACCAGTGGACCTTTCCCTCCACAGTGACCCCAGTTTCTTCGCACCAACCAGCCTGCTTCTAAGGAAGACACTTTTCTTCTCTCTCTCACCCTCCCTCTCTCCCTTTCTACCTTCCCTCCCTCTCCTCCTTCTCCTCCTTTCCTCCTCCTTCTTTTTCTTCTCTTCCTCCATCTCCTCCTCCTCCTCCTCATTTCTTTTAGGCTCTATGGTTTACAAAACAATACGAAATTTTATCATGTTTATTATTTTACCTCCTTTCAGCACTCAGCTCTTATCTAGATTTTATCATTTCCAGTTATTATTGACTAGTGCTTTCTTCTCTGCCTTAAAAATCACTCCCTGACTGACCATTTGTGTCCAGCTGCCCATCATAGACCAGTCCTCCTGGCCCTCTTTCCTGCTGTCTTTGTGTTTTATTATCACAATAAGTTCCTTGTTTTTTCTCTATCCTGAAAATGAGTGTGATCATTTTATGTTTATACCTTCCCTATGAGTCATTTCACTTGGCATGAAGCTCTCCATGTTCATTAATGTGTAAGCAAATTTCATGACTTATTTTTTCCTAATGCCTGTGTAGTATTCTTTTCGTTCTGGAGATGTTTCATAGTTTCTTTATCCAGTCATCTCTTCACAGGAAGGTGGGTTGTTTCCAGATTCTTTCTATTGTGAATGGGGCTTCAGTGAACACCACAGTACAAACATTTTTTCTATACTGTGCTTTTTGGCCCTTAGAGTTTGTTCCAGGAGCAATATTGTCAGGTCATATGGAAGCTCAATTTTTAGATTTTTTTGAGTAATATCCATACTGTTTCTCTAAAGGTTGGACCAGTCATCATTCCCATCAGCACTGAATGAGAGCTCTTTTCTCACTGCATCCTCGCCAGCATTGTCTTTTCTTGTTATTTTTATGTGTGTCAGTCTCGGTAGCATGAGATAGCTCACTGTTGTTTTGATTTGCATCTCACTGTTGATAAGTGATTCAGATAATTTTTTCATGTGCCTTTAGACAGACCCTCATATCCAATGAATAGATTTGAATACCATGTCACAGACTCTCAAGTATATGATCAGTTAATCTTTGATAAAGAAGCAAAAAATATAAATTAGAATAAGGAAAGTCTGTTAAATAAGAGGTGCTGAGAAAACTTGTCAGCTACATGCAAAATAATCATATTAAACCTCTAACATCCACAGAGGTCAAATAAAAATGGATTGAAAACCTTGATAGCATACCTAAATCTATAAAGCATATAGCGGTGAATGTAGGCAGAACCCTCCATGACATTGAAGCTAAAGACATATTCAAGGATGAAGTGCCACTGACCAAGCAAGTGGAAGCAATGATAAACAAATGGGACTACATTAAACTAAGAAACTTAATCACCTCAAAGGAAAAATGACCAGAATGCAGAGTGAGCCAACAGAATGGAAGACACTGTTTACCAAACACTCATCTGATAAAGGGTTACTATCCAAGCTGTATAAGTCACCGGGAGAACTTTATAAGTATAAAAATCCAACCACATCAAAAAATGGGGATAAGAGATAAATACAAGTTCTTTCTAAGTTCTTATAACCTGATTTCTCAAACTTGACAGAACACTTTGGACTGTATACTTCTTTGTTCGGAAACACTGTTGAGATTTTAGAATGTTCAGCAGCATCTCAGACTTGTATGGGCTAGATGCCAGTAGCAGCTCTTTCCAGTTCTAACAGCTGAAATATGCCAGACATTGCCAGAGATCCCCCAGTGGCCAAGATCGGACTCTCTGAAAATCACTATGTAAAGGAATCTTGCCTGCCTATCTGGAACTTGTATATATTGTCTCCTATTTGTGTTTGTGCCCACTTGTATTTTCTTGTGAAGAACTGAACATTCCATTCACTACAACATTGACTTAGAATTTCAGCTATACAACTAAGACTCAGAATTTCAGTTACTGCTCGAAATTTCCTGTGAGCATTGCCTCCTAGTCTGTGGCATCTACTTCTGAATTGCTATTGTTTTCTGTTTGATCATGCCCTCCCCACAATTATTAGAGCTAAAAAAATATTGGGAATAGACATTTATGAAGTAATATGTTGAATTTAGTGCCAAACATGAATTTATAAAATGTACAAAAATAAAATAACTAGGGAAAGAATCACTTGTCACTTGTTTTTCCATTGTTCATTGATTTGCTTGAGCAGGCACCAGTAACGTCTTCATTCATTGCGAATGAGTTTCAATATTGCTACTGTTTTTGGCATATCAAATACACCATGGGTAGCTTGTCATGCTCTGCTGTGGCTCTGGGTTCATCCCAGGGGGCCCAGGTTTTTCTGTGTAAGACCATCAACCATCCAGAGCCCTCAGGGCTGAGTCCTGGGTGTAGACAAGCCTATATCCTGTCTGCTACCTACTGATGAAGGTGGGCACCGCAGCCACACCTGCGACACCTCAAGGGGCAAGAAGGGAAAGAATAGATAATACAAATGGTATAGGTTTAAAAATGATTAATCATTTTGGAAACTTGTTTTTTTTTTATTTTTCTCAACAGTCATTTAAGTATAGCAAATACACTTAAATGTGTTGGGGGGGTCAATTACTGATGTTGGTACATATGAGTTTGTAGAGGTACTTTTTCTGAACAAAGCCATCAAGAGTGATCCAGAGTTCATAGAGACAAATCATTTATTTATTCTTCCTGGCCATGTAGGTGACCATATGGGATGCTGGGGATCTAACCCAGGTCAGCCACATGCAAGACAAACACCCTATCCACTGTGCTATCGCACTGACCCCTCATTTATTTACTTATTTATTTATTTTTATTTTTATCTATTTGTTTATTTATTTATTTAATCATTCATTCATTTATGTATTTCTTTCTTTATATTAATTTGCAAACCTGGCCATGTTCAGGGCTTACTTAGGACTCTGGGCTCAGGGATCACTTTTGGTGGTTTTCAAGGGAATGTATAGGGCACCACGCTATTGAATCTGTGCGGCCATATGCAAGGCAGGCATCTAATACACTGTGCAGTCCAGCTGGCTTCATGAGTCAGAGCCCTTTAAATGCTCCTCTTTTTCCTCAGTTACAGGGCTCTGTTACATGGCTAACAATGCCAGATTACATAACTACGTAAGGTCTTCAACTTTACCTTTTCGCAAAGCGAGGTCTTTTGAGGGCAGGGAATGGAAAAGGTCATCAGTTTGTGTAAATTAATCATGTGTCCCTGTAGTTGATGCTTTACTTTAACTTTTGAAGAGTAAGTCAACCTCTCTGCAAAACTATATATTTGATTCAGTGTCCAAATGCAACTTCTTATTTATTCAGGATGTGTCTGCTGGGTCAGTAAATTCAGTACTCTGGTGGCACTCGGTAATTATTGAACATTGGAGAACCAAATTCAAGGTCTTTTTTAATGACCTGAGAGAAGTAAGGGGCAACCCCAGTACAGTATATCACAGGCTTCCAGCAGCACAGCTCTCCCGTAAGTGTGTGTGCTCTGCTTAGGTTATGACTGAGAGTCTTCTTTCCTCCTTTGCATTAACAGTCCGTGTAGGGATTTCAGAAATGTAGGCTTAATACCTCTCTCATGATACACTTTAAAAAAAAGTAAATTGTATTACTACTAAGTATAACAACTGTGTATAAGTGGTCTGTATATATCTACCTTGGAAATAATCTTGGGGAAGGTGGGATGGTACAGCTGGTAGGTCTTCGCTTTGCTCAGGTTCAACCCATGCTTGATTTTCTGCACTTCATATAGTTCCCCCAGCATTGCTACAGGTGATCCCTGAGTGCAGAGTCAGGAGTAAGCCCTTAACACTGCTGGGTGTGGGGAAAAATAAAACAAAGCAAAAGAAATAGTCTTGTTGTAAAGAAATTATGGTTCAGACTCCATTATCACTCAATGTAATCTTATGTCTAAATTAACATCACTATAAATATATATAGGTATAAATACAACTTGCTAATATGAATTTTAATGGTTTATAAAGATCAAATATATATAAATATACATGTTGTCTTATCTTTTTATTTTATATAGATAATAAAATTATTCTTAAATGCTGCCTTTGTTTGTAAAGACATCTAGAGAGAATTTCCTGTAGAGTCCTTTCTTGAACGTTTTCCAACTGTTCAATTTTGGGCCCATTCCAGTTCGTGCTCAGGGGCTGTCTTGGGTCTGCTCAGAAGGAACCCAGGTTGTGCTCAAAGGCTCTTCGGTGATGCTGGTGCTCAAAGCAGGGTCAGTTTTGCATATGGAAATATCCTTTCTCCTGAACTACCTCTCTGGTCAGTTACACATAAGGAAATATCCTTCTTCCTGAACTCTCTGGTCTGTTTCCCGTAACTTCCTCCTGAACTATTTCTCTGGTCTGTTTCACGTGAGGAAATATCCTTCCTGCTGAACTATCTCTATGGTCAGTTACATGTAAGGAAATATTCATCCTCCTGAACTGTCTCTCCGGTCAGTTCCATGTAAGGAAATGTCCTTCTTCCTGAACTCTCTCTGGTCTGCTTCACGTAATCAATTATCCTTCCTCCTGATCTATCTCCCTGGTCTGTTTCACCTAAGGAAATATCCTTCCTCCTGAACTATCTCTCCGGTCTCTGAGTACCTTTATTTCCCTAGACCCTTTGGATTTCAGACCCAGCCCCCACAGCCCACATTTGCAAAGAGGGCTACAAGAGTCAGGCCAAATTATTACATATCAACTCTGGGGCAGAACCAGGCTAACCTGGTGTTCTTTTGGGAAGCTGAAATTAAGATTCACAGGCAGGAATTTACTGTTTGCTCATTAGTAAATGTAAAGCTGAGGATCACATAGTACGGTAATTTATTCACTTCATGTTGGAAAGGAAGAGGACATGGAGGATAACGGAAGTCAGACGTGGTGAGTAAGAGGCCCTGAGAGCATTATTGCTGTGCAAGATTCTTTTCCTTCTGCGTCTGTCCCCAGGGGAACCGACTGCTTGTCCTGCCAGCAGGTTCCATGTCATTCGCATCGTTAAAACAAAGTCATCTTTTGCTTCTGACTGGGGTTTTTGTTGGCAACAGAGCCTTGTAAAAAATGATTCCCCCGTTTTCCTAATGAGAAAAGGGAAATTCAGGGGCACTCATAACTCATCCAGAGCAGCACGGCCCACCCAGGATGTGGCAAAGTCAGGATTCAGGCTCTTCCCTATCAATCTGCAGATGTTTCTGCAACTGCTCATGTGGTTCTGGTTTCTGTTCAGCTCAGCTTAGAGTGGGTGCAGATAATGTGTCAGAATAAGTGTGTGGTGCGGTCTTGTGATGTGGCCACTTCTGCATTAGTGGCCCTTTCCTGGGTGCGTAGAAGTTGGATCCATTGCCAAAGACATCTCTTCTTACATGGAGGGCAGGATTTCTGCTTCCTGCTTTTCCACAACTCAGAACACTGCATGCTTATTTTAAGCCACTTTATCTGAGAGTTTTAAAGCATAGTTTGTTCCAAAGTATTTTCTATTTATGTCCTGAGAATTTCAATCCCTGGGACTAGGAAGATAGCTCAAATAGTGGAGTATATCCTTCACAGGTGTGAGGGCCTCGTGTTTTATTTCTAGTGCTGCATGACCGTCTGTGTATTTGGGGAGTCTTGATGGCCTCTGAGATCTGCTGGCTTAAGCTCTGCTCCTTCAGGCCCACACAGTGGATGGTGCATACTGAAAGTGACCCTGGGTTCTCCTAAGCTTCACCAGGTGAAGCCGCTATACAAAATCCCTGCCAAAAATAAAGTGCTTTTCCTACTTTACTATTTCTCCAGACCTAAATATTATTTTTAAAGTGTCACTCTGAGCGAGTTGGCTAGCATAGATGTTAGACCACATGCTTGGCTTGCATACAATCCTGAGTTCAATCTTGGTATGTATAAGCCCCCTGATCCCTTCACTGCTGGGTATATCTCTGGTGCTCCTCAGGGATCACTGTCCTGATAACCAGGGCATGTGGCTGAGCTCTGCAGGACTGTACCCAGTCACCTGAGCATTCCCTTTAAGGGTTTAAAATTTCCCTCTCCCTTATTAATGTATAAAGTATATTCCCTCTCCCTTATTAATGTATAAGGTACATTAAAAGGTATATTATCAATGTCCTCTGAAGGACAATGATAGTATTTATTTATTAGTTTATACTCAGAGCCTATCAGAATAGCAAAATGACATCTGAATAATGGTAATGGGAGGTGATGTGGTGGACTGAAATGAAGTAATGTCATTGGCGGAGAGTTTTGGGCCCTCCAGTGGTGATAAGTCTTGGTATCGGTATCAATTTCTTACACATTTAAAGTACTGCCAATATATTACCTATAATCAATAAAAATAAAATGATTAAAAACAGTGATATTTTTGGAGTGTCGTTCTCTTTCTAGGCACCAGACTGCCAAGAAATGCTGCCTTCATTTATTGCTTGGTAGTAGTCACTTATGGTAGTGGTTGTACCACAATATAACATTTCTAATTATCACTCTTATATTTATGAAAGATATTGTGGGAATATCTAGTTTTCTGCAGCTTATGTGCAATGGGTAAGACTAGAAATCAAGGTTGAGTGAGGATGGATAGCTGAAGGCCTTGAGAAACACCTCCCGTGACACACCATATTTCATCACATGAAGTTCCATGTGAATTTCATTCTCCTTTGACGTGCCATATTTCATTCCTCGAAGGTAATTTTTGCCTCCCTGGGTGTAGGCAGTGTTATAAGAGCCGAGTCCATATTATTGCACAACCAAAGGTTTTTCTTACTTTAAAGTTTCTCTTTTCAATCTTGCCAAGACCCTCTTTCATTCTTTTCTAAAACTATTAATCTCTTCTCTAAATACCAGCAAGTCATTTCTTTCAAAACTAGATTTTGATGCCCTATAAATATGAGGACCTGTTCTGTAACACACAAATATCAGTTTGCTTTCCTTGAGAGCAGGGAAAACTTAATTCAAAACCCAGGTGAAGAAGAGAAATGGGAAACGTTTGTGGTCCTTTTCCAGAGTAGCAAAAGAATAGTAAAACAAAATAATTAAATTAACAAGAAAGAAGAATATGAATGTTCTTATCGTGCTTCACTAACGTTCATTGAAAGCTTACCATGTGTAAGTGCTACAGATTTTACGTAGGAAATTGCATGTAATCTTCAGAAAAATTGTTGCGGTAGGCATTAACTGCATATTTGAGGAGAATGGGGAGAGGTTCATTCTATTCAAAGTCATTGAAGAAGTTTTTCAGGCTGCTAGCCTGACCCACAACCCTTGGTCTCATTTCTGTTGGTGTTTCACTTTCAAAGACTAAGATGCTTCATTGGATGATAATTTGGTAAAAGAGAAACTTAAAAGCATTCCAAAAGGTTAATATTATAAAACAAGTATATCATTGTCGGGGTGGGGGGAAATACATCTGGCAGTGTGCAAAATCACTTTTGTTAGTACTGAGAGATCAAATGCATGCTAGGAATCAAGCCATAATTGTCACACGCAGGGCACGCACTTCACTTGCTGTACTAGCTCTCTGGTCCTCTATAAATACATTCTTTTTATTAAAATTTATATGCAGATTTTTGGTACTGATTTTTAATTTCTAAGGCAAAAGAACTGTAACTGATAGGATATTGTCAGGGTATTAAAGAATATATACATAGTAGACCTTGGAAGATATTTTTAACAAATGTCATCTGGACAAAACTGTACTAAAATCATTTTATGGAGGCCTTCAATTTTAAAGCTCAGTTCAGAATGATAGTATATTTCTTCTCATTCACCTCTTACCTCCCTGGTAAGTTGGTGAACCATAGATATCTAAGTTTAAGATCCATTCCTCAAATGCACACACCTCTCTGAATATTGCTCTATGAAGCCGCTGGGTGGGGGGAAAGGGGATTGAGTGAGTGAATGTGTACGTGTGTGTGTGAGATAGATAGAAAGAGTGAGAGATAAGGAGACAGACAGATACAAAGAGACTGAGAGAAAGCGGAGACAGGACAAAGCATTCCAGATATTTTTCTGGACTGCTTTGTCTGTTTTTTTTTGTCTCATAGAAATCATCAAAGATTATTTCATTAGGATAGTTCTCCATATCTGAAGCAAAATACATTCCCTTAGAGTATTAAATGGTATATTAAGAGAGTCTAGACATGGTATTGCACCTTAATATTGCACAGTGGCGTGAGCTAAACCGCAGTTCTATAGATAAACTTAAGTCGGAAACCACTGGTGTTTCATATCAACCTCTGTATTAATCAAGAATATGGTGTGTGATTTTTTGCAGTTTGCTGTTAACTATGGAGATTGATATGAAAAGCAGTGCAGGTTTACAATATTTTACTCGAAATCATTTGGGACACGTGCTTTTAAAAATGCAGATGTTTTGAGAATATAATTGAGTTCATGTTCATTTTGTTGCTTATCACCCCAGCACATGGTAATCAGTCATACTGATATTTCCATCACAGAATTTAAGAATATTCACCTCAAGTGTCAGTTCTATTAGATTTTACTGACAAGTCAAAAAATCCAGTTTTGCCTACAAGTGATGTGACTAGTACTTTTATTATTTTCATAATTTTTATGCTGGCTTTGTGAATTATAGATTGTGAACCGGTGTCCTATATCTATTCTTATTAATTAGAAAGACTTTGTCAAGACCCTGAACGAACAGTTTGAGGCTCTTAGAATTCCTGGAGCAACCAGATGCTGTTTGGCTACACTGGCATGTGATAGGGTCAAATGGAAATGTTACTGGCGCCCGCTCGAGCAAATTGATGAATAACGGGATGTCAATTGATCAAGTGATCAAGTGATTAATTAGAAAGAAACCATAAAGCATAGTGTTTAGACTTTACTAAGTTGGGTGAAAATGGAATTGATAGGCAGTCTTCTGCGTGTTCTGTCTCTTTTTAGTGAAATGAAAGGGTTTTTTATGTTTTGTTGATTAACTTTTAGTTTGGGAAAAGTTATTAGACCACATATATTAAATAGACCACATCTGTTAGTGCTCATGGATTACTCCTAGCTCTGCACTGTGGGGCTCAAGGGATCATGTGGTACCAGGGATCGAATCTGGTTCAGATGTATGCAAGTCAAGTTCCATATTTGTTGTATTATCTCTCTAGCCCTAAGATAAAAATTTACTTCATTTTATTTTGTATTTATTTATACAATATTTATAAAATATTTTATTCTCTGAATAGTTTCTTTAAAGAAATTTATGAGGAGAGAGAGAAAGAGAGAAGAGGGAGAGAGAGAGAGGTGTTCAAGAGAATGCAGGCTTCTCCAGAAAGGATAGTAATCTAGAGTGCCCTAGAGTACACATCCCAGATTGAGATGCAGGCACTTTTCAAGTTGAGAGAAAACTAGGATGTACTTGATTTGGGGACAAATTAGAAAGAGTTACTGAAAGGGAATAGGTTGGGTAAATACTGCTAAGTACTCACTGGAAGGGTTGGAGAAAAATAGGAGAGCAGAGCAAATGGCTGGTTACTTTGAAGTAGAAACGAGATGAGACTTGAAAGACAGGACTGATGTTCAAGTTATCATAGGTATTGATGTCTTCTAAATGTTGGCAGGTCATGATTTGGCTAGAAATTGGCTAATGCCAAGTCTAGAAACAGACTTCTCAAGCATAATTAATAATGTAGAAATTCATTATGCCTGGAGTCGGAAACCTACACAAAGGGAAACCTGACAGCTTGACAGTGTATTATTTCATTGCCAGAACCATGCCTTATGGCATCCCTCTAAAATTTCACTCCATAACCATGTGGAAACATGTCTCACATTTCTTCACCTCTCCATAAAGTCACTGTAAACATACAAAGACATCCTTACTGTAGCTGCCTAACCAGAAAACAACACACAAGAACAACTCCAAACTGCAAAGGTTTCCATTGTAAAGAACTACAGAAATCCATCAGATTTAGTGAATGAAGTTGCTAACCCAAATGATATATGCAGTAATAATGGGAAGTATAAGATCTCTGATAAAGAATTTTGATACAACTTTTAAAGATGCATAAGGAGCTCAAAGAAGCAATATAACACACTGCAAATAAAATATAAGAGGATATGAAAGAATACTCTGGCCCCAATGGAAGTGGTGGGATATAGTGAAAAAGCTCAATGAAATGAATGTTTCACCAAAAATTCTTTACCTAATCAGACTCATTGAGATCTGAAGGAACAATATACAACTTCAAAGATAACAACACAGAAACATCAGACTCAAAACCATTGTTACAAGAACTAACTGGGCTACTTCAAGATAAGACAAGCTCCATAAAGACACCAATCTCCTGCAGAGACAATGCACAAACATCACATAACAATAATCTTTCTCAACATCGATGCGCTAAATGCACCAATTAAGAGACTCTGAGTGGCAGGATGAATTAGAAAATTGAACCCAATACCCTGCTTCCTGCAAGTAACACATCTGAACAGACAAAGCAAACACAGACTCAAAGTCAATGGCTGGAAAACATTTTTCCAAGAAAAAAAGCAGCCTCAAAAACCAGAGTGGCCATACTACTATCTGACCACATTGGCTTTAGACTGAGGGAGGTTAAAAGAGCCAGTGAAGGTCATTTCTTAATTATCAAGGATCTGTACATGAGGAAGAACTCAGCCCCTAAATGTATATGTACCTAATAAGGGGCCAGAAAAATAATCAAAACAACTGCTAATATTCTTGAAGAAAGACACTGATAGCAACACTGTGATAGTTGGAGATTTCAGTACCACTTTGTCACCTCTCAACACATCAACCAGATGCAAAGATCCTCAGCAAAATAATAGCAAATAGAATCTGACAATTCATCTAAAAGATCATATACCGTGACCATGTAGGATTCATCCTGGGAATGCAAGGATAATTTAACATTCAAAAGTTAATCAACATAATATACCATATTAGTAAAAGAAAAGTACTAGTTGATCATATCAGTAGATGCAGAGAAAGCATTTGACAAGATCCAGCACCTGTTCATAATAAAAACTTTTCACAATGTAGGAATTGAAGGAATTTTCCTCAATATATCTAAGCCATCTATCACAAGCCCACAGCAGGCATTATTTTTAATAGGAAAAAGACAAATGGCTTTTCCTCTAAGATCAGGGACAAGGCAAGTTTCTCTCTATCCACTTCTATTTATTGTAATACTGGAAGTACTTGCCTTAGCAGTTAGACAAGAAAAAAATATCAAGTGCATCCAGATACAAAAGTAAGAAGTCAAGATTTAAGTGCAAATGACATGATTCTGTACTTAGAAAATATCAAAGAATCTAATAAAAGGCTCCAGAAACAATATAATTTTATAGTAAAGTGACAAGTTACAAAATCATTACCCAAAAGTTCATGGCATTCCTTTATACATATAAAGAAAGAGGAGAGAGATATACCAAAAACATTCACATTCACAGTTGTGCCTTAGAAAGTCAAGTACCTCGGAATAATTTTAACTAAAGAAGTGAAGAACCTATACAAGAAAACAACAAAAATTGCTCCAAGAAATAAAAGAGGACATGAAGAATGGAAATGTATACCCTTCTGATAGATTGGTAGAATCAACATTGTCAAAATGGCAATACTCCCCAATGTATTACAGGCGCATTCGAACCCTAGAAGAATACCCAGTACATATTTAAAAGAAATTGACCAAATGAAATTTGTGTGGAAAAATAAACCCCCATTAATAGTTTAAGAAATCCTTGGGAAAAAGATGGGGGCATCACCTTCCCCCACTTCAAATTGTATTACTAAGCAGTAGTAACAAAACAGCATAGAAGTAGAATAAAGACAGACCCACAGACCAATGGAATAGAGTCAAACATCCTAACACTGACCTCAAATATATGAATCATCTAATATTTGATAAGGTAGCAAGAAATATGAAATGAACAAGGAAATCTCTTCAAAAAATGATGCTGGGAAAACTGGACAGCAATAATAAGAAAATGAACTCAGGCTCTGACAAACTCCAGATACAAAAGTCAGATTGTTATGGATTAAAGAACTCAATATTAGATCTGAATCCATAAGGTACATGGAGAAAACAAGAGAAGAACTCTCCAATGCATGGAAGGTACGGTGTCTTCAAAGATGAAACATCACTGACTAAGCAAGTGTAAACAGATATAATCAAATGGGACTACATTAAACTAAAAAAGCTTCTGCCTTTCAAAATTAACAATAACCAAGATACAAAGACAGCCCACATATTTGGGAAAATTATTTACTCAATACCCATATAATAAAGTGTTAATATCCAAGATAGATAAGGCACTGGTAGAACTTTACAAGAAAAACTCCAACTCCATCAAAAAACGGGGGAAAAAATGAACAGAAACTTCCTCAGTGAAGAACTATAAATGATCAAATGACACACAAATAAATGCTCTATATCACTAATTATTAGGGAGATGCAGCTCAAAACGACATTGTGAGAACAATCTTCTCACATCACATAGACTGGCACATACAGGCATATATAAAAAAGAACAAGAAACAATCAGCTGGTAAGAAGGTGGGGGGTAAATGGACTCCTTCATTTTTTGGTGGGAATCATGACTGCTAAAGCCTTTTGGAAACTAATATAGGCATTCCTCAAAAGCTAGAAACTAAGCTCCCATATAACTCAGTAATACCTCATCTGGGAGTATTTCCTGGGACTTCAAAATATGCACAGCAGAAATACCATCTGCACTTCTGTGTTCAGAGCAACAATTCACAGTAGTCAGACTCTAGAAACAAACTTAGTGCCTGAGACCAGACTGTTTAAAAAACATGATACATATATGCAGTGAAACACTATGCAAAACGAAGTCATGAAATTTGCCTATAAATGGATGGACATGGAGAATATCATGTTGGGTGAAGTTATTCAGATCATTTGTGGGATATAGAAATGATAGTATGTAACTGCTATTCAAGGCCAGGCTAAACAGGTCAGAGGGATATGTCAAGGTTTGGAATCTCCACAAATGTGTTGGAAGGGAGGATAGGTAAGATAGAGAAGGGGGCCAGTTTGACAATAATAGTTGGAAATATTAATGCTAGACAGGAACTGAATTTTGAAAGTAGGTCGCTTGTATCACTAGTATCACTTATTTTCTTATTGTTCATCGATTTGCTCGAGCAGGCAGAAGTAATATCTCCATACGTCCTGTCACATGCTAGTGTAGCCCAAGGGGATCTGCTCTCTCAAGGAACATAAAGAGCCTCAAATCATTTCATCAGGTCATGGGAATGAGGTCTATAATTGTATTTGGCATATCAGATACGACACAGGTAGCTTGCCAGGCTCTGCTGTGCGGGTGGGATACTCTTGTATTCACCTCTCATCTCGTGCATTAATTGATGAACCAAGCAGTGGCTGCATGAACCGGGCTTGTGTCATGTTGTGGAGCTTCCTCTGGCTCTGCTTGGTTTGTGAGCCAGGGCTAGAACTCGCCTTTCCTTCCCTCTCAGGCAGCTCTGCCCCGTGTATGTGAGTCTCTGGATCAGCTTCCCTGGGCTGGACTTGAAAAAGACTGCTGTAGGGTGGGTCTTTGAGGAGCCCGGCTTGTGATCAGCTCTTCTGCTGGGTGGAGCTCTGACGAGTGGGGAGTCCGGATGTGGAAAATGGCAGCCCTCGTGGTGTGGGGGGTTCCTCTGGCTTCTTGCGAGGCTCTGATGGGTAAAGTAGGTAAACATATTATACATACATACATACACACACACACACACACACACACACACACACACACATATATATATATATATATATATATATTTATGTGATAGGACTTTGGTGTCTTATTTTGTAAAGCGCAATGCTCAAAAGGGAGAGAGTAAGTGAGAGTGAAGAAATGTGCCTGCAGTAGAGACAGGTGGTATGGGGTGAATGGGAGGGAAATTGACCACATTGGTACTGGGAAATGTGCACTGGTGGATGGATGGATAGATTTTGTAACACTGTATGACTGAATCCCAATCATGAACAACTTTGTAATGGTTTTTTGAATGGTGATGTGAGATAGAGAAAGGAGGGGGAGAGAGAGAGAGAGCTTCTCCAGAGGAAAAAACAGAATGTTTTTTCTTGGAATGTAATATCACCTGATCACTTGATATCCCATTATTCATCTATTTGCTCGAGCGGGTGCCAGTAATGTTTCCATTTGACCCTATCACGTGCCATTGTAGCCCAATGGCATCTGTCTGTTTCGGGGACATTGAGAGCTTGAACTGTTTGTTTAGGGTCCTGATAAGGAAGTCTGACCATCTTGCAGGTGGGCGGCCATGCGATCTTTTGGCATCCTGTGGGATCCAATTGGTAATGGCTCTAGTCAAATGGTCATCTCCAGATCGTATTATATGACCAGCCCATCTTATTTTCCATGTTCTGGCAGATAAGACAGCATCCTTGATTTTAGAATAGCGAAGGAGATCGGAACTCCGGGATTCCCTCTCTCACTTGAGTGAGGCGTGATATTTCAAGCATGGCTCTTTAGATTCCTCTTTGGGAGACCCGAATGTTATTCTCATCCTGCTTTTGTAAGGCCCAGGTCTCTGAGGCGTATGTCAATGCAGGGAGAATGGTGGAGTCAAAGAGTTGTGCCTGTAGCTGGAGGTTCTTTGTTCTTTTGACTATTGTTTGATGCTTTTGACTATTGTTTTGATGCTTTTGA
Source organism: Cryptotis parvus (assembly GCA_021461705.1). Classification (NCBI taxonomy): domain Eukaryota; kingdom Metazoa; phylum Chordata; class Mammalia; order Eulipotyphla; family Soricidae; genus Cryptotis; species Cryptotis parvus. Next base: position 28,625 of record JAJIBD010004705.1, on the reverse strand, counting down.
AGGTAGTCCATGCCGCTCTTTTCCTCCTGTGCAACTCAGGGGAGAGGGGGGATGTAATATATTTCTCAAAAATGTCTTGGCTCCAATTCTCATACATAGAAATTAATAATCTATTTTCACAGGAATAAAACCTCCATCCCATTATGGTCCATTCATATCCTTATCATCTTTAGAATCTCTGTATACATTCTCCTGTCTGGTTGGGTCAACTCTTCTCTGCAATTTCTTCTATATGGATCTAGGTGGGGCCACACTTTTCCATCACCAAAGAGTTCAGTATTTATGTCCCACACCAAAGAGTTCAGTATTTATGTCCCAGAGAAGTGTGATGTTTTTTGATGTAGTACTACTTCAGGACCAGGGAATTTCTTCTGTTTTATTATTTCCTGAAAACTCACACCCGAGACTCCTATGATACAGCAGTCCTTCATAAAATTTCTAATCTTTGCCTTTATTTCTGCTCTTTTTCCCCTCCTCATAATATGTCAATCTCTATTCCTCCACTTCCCTGCCATGCTCTTGAGCAGATCCTTTACTGCTGGTAAACTTTCGTACATCTTGAAAACCCACCATAAGTATAATATCTCTGTGAAATCTCATCATTCTTGTATGTATTTTTTATAAAATATACTTCTATGATTGTATCATATTTCATGTAATATTTATTGTGCCCTTGGAACCTAGCAGAGTACTTAGCTTCTGTCAGAGGATTTTTTGTTTTTGTTTCTGTTAGTTTTTTTTTTTTTTTTTTTGGCCCAGCTCTCAATGATGCTCATGGGTTAGTACTTTCTTTGTACTCAGGCATCACCAATGGCAATGCTCAGAAGGCATCTGGGAAGCGGGGTTAGAATGCAGATTGGTAACATGCAAGACCAGTGCCCTAACCACTATACTATTGGTCTTTTCCAGAGATTTTTATATATATATATATATATATATATATATATATATATATATATATATATAGTTTGATTAAGTTTTTGTCTTGAGTTTTAAAAAATATAAAAATTGTAAGTTTTTTTAAAGAAAAAAATTGGGGCTGGACAGCGGGTGCAGCGTTTGCCTTGCACATGGCTGAGCTGAGTTCAATCCTCGCCATTCCATATGGTTCCCTGACTACAGCCAGGAGTAATTCCTGAGTACAGAGCCAGGAGTAATCCCTGAGCATTGCCGGGTGTGACCCCAAAATAAAAAAAAATAATTAGTTTGAACATTGATTTTCATTCTTCCTCACACTGAACTTAGTGACTTAATAGCTCTGGTCATCTTTACTTGTCTCTGAAATGTGGATAGGTATAATATTTACAAGGTTTGTGATCAATTAGGGCAGGGAGCATGAAAATACCAGTGACAGAACTAAAATCACTTTTCCAATGTTGAGCAACCAATGTTATGGTAACATTAACTATGGAAATGTTGACTGTGGGAATCGTACAAAGATAAGATCAATTATAACTGGCTTAGTTTTCCAGAAGATATGATTTTAAAGGTGTATCATTTAAAGAAGGGATGAGATATAGATAAGAGGAGATGAACATGTTACTTTAAGCAAATAACGGTAACTGGGGAAAGTCTAGACTTCTACAGGAAAATGATTATTGTGAATGTATGACTGTGAAAAGGATTGTGAAAATGATTATTGTGAATGTAGGACATGTAAAGCAAACAGAAGATTTCAGGGCTCAGAGGGTGTTAAGTGCGAGATCAAGTGATGTTGACTTCTATCCTAAAAATGGACTATTACAATTCCTTTTAAAATGCCCTGATGATTTCTTTACAAGTCCTCTAATTGTTGTCCATTTCAATAGATTTTACTTCTCCCTAGTAATTCCAAACAATAAGAACACACATGAAAGTAGAACACATTTGAATGTAAATTAAGTGGCACCAGGAGAGCCCATAATGCCTTTGTTAATCCCAGTGATCACTGTAGAGAACTGAACTCCAGTGCTCTGTCACAGACACCATTGTTACCTCTCATTCGCTGCACTTCTGTTTGGTAGGCAGCCAAATTTTGTTTCCTTTCCACTTCATTTGTTAACTTGTCAAAAAGAGGAACCCTCTGAGTGAGTAGTAGTTTTAGTTTTTCTCATGAGCACATGGCTTCTCTGCTCATTTTCTTATGGTGGAAATGTCGACTAGTACAGCCTTTTTGGAAAACAATATGATCATTCCTTCAAAAACTAGAAATTGGGCTCCCATTTGACCCAGACATACCACTCCTGGGAATATACCCTGTGAGGCCAAAAAATACACAGCAGAAGCACTATCTACACTTCTGTGTTCATAGAAGCACTATTCACAATAGCAAAAATCTGATAACATCTCAGAGTGCCTGAGAACAGACAACTGGATAAAGAAACTGTGGTGCATCTACACAATGGTATACTATGCAACTGTTATAAAAAGCGAAGTTATGAAATTTGCCAATAAATGGATGTTCATGATCCTCAATAGAGATGATCATGCTGAGTAAAATTAGCCAGAAAGAAAAGTATTGATATGGAATGACTGCATTTATATGCAGGATATTAAAAAATAGTATGATATCAATATCTAAGGCCAGTGAAATCATGGATCAGGAGGTCTTGTCATTGGGTGAAATCTACTGCAATTGTGTGGTAGTCAGAGGTTACGTAAGACAGAGAAGGGTACAGTGTACCAATAATTATTGGAAATGAAAATACCAGCCTAGAACTAAGCATTGAATGTAGGCATAGGGACATACATGATAACGTCTAAATGTATGTATTGAAAGCCACAATGTATAAGAGAAGGAAGAGAGAGAGAGATAGAGACAGAGACAGAGACAGAGAAAGAGAGAGACAGAGAGAGAGAGAGAAGGCAGGTACCTGCCTGCCAATGAGGCAGGCTGGGGGAGGGGGAAGGGAATCAGGGGACATTGGTGGTGGGAAATGGGCACTGATGGAGGGATGGGTGCTGGAACACTGTATGACTGAAACTCAAACACTAACACCTTTGTAACTGTATATCTTGTGATGGTATAATAAAAATATTTTAAAAAATAATGAAAAAGTAGTACACCTTTATTTTATTCACGTATATATAATATATATACATATATATTATATATAATATATAGTATATATATTATATATACTATATATTATATATAATATATATGTATATATTATATATTACATATATATTATAATATATATTATAATATAATATATTATATATATAATATATTGCCACTGCAGCTGGCAGTGGTCAGGGCTTACTCTTGGTTTTGTGCTCATGAATATCACATCGTAAGGCTCCAGGGACTATACAGGGTACTAGGGATAAATCCTAGGTCAGCCAGCTGCAAGTGCTTGCCTTAGTTGTACTCTCACTCTGATTTTATTCATATGTATGTGAATATTTAAGAAGGGCATTTACAACTTTTCTAGGCAATAGCATCCTTTTTACCTTGCTGAGGAACTGACTAAAAAACAGTGCATCTTCTAAAAAGTAGTTTCAAAGCTGGTTAGTTTTTTAATATCATAGAGTTTTCATAACTCTCTGGAATTGCTGAATTTGTAAGGTAGAAATGTATATTTATTTGTAGCAAGTGTGTTTTCTCATAGAAGTTTTATGTGACCCTTTCCCTATAATAACTCAAATTTGGCTATGTGTCAACTTTCCCTGTGAAAAGAGGGTCTAAAGTCACTGTAACACATTATAGATAGTGTTATGTGAGTATTCAGTTCTTGAAATGTGGTAATCACTGTCTTCCCGTTCATCATCGATTTGCTCGAGCGGGCCCCAGTAACGTCTCCATAAGTCCTGTCTCATGCTAGTAGAGCCCAAGGGCATCTGCTTGCTCCAGGAACATAAAGAGCCTCAAACCATTCTATCAGGTCATGGGAATGAGGTCTATAATTGTTACTGGTATTTGGCATATCAAATACAACACGGGTAGCTTGCCAGGCTCTGCCGTGCAGGTAAAATGTGGTAATAGCACATTTAATAAAATGTGGTAAGAAAATAGAAAATTAAAGAAAAATATCTTGCTATTGCTATAAATGTGGTAATAGCAAGATATTTTTCTTTAATTTTCTATTTTCTTAATTTAAAATTTATATTTGAGATTTGAGAAAACATGTTGAATGACAGTCATAGTATTGGCATGCAGAGACCATTAGTCAAATCCGTTCACTACATGTCTGAGCATGCACAGTGGATGTACTGGATTCCTTCTTCACTAAACTCCCAAACACCAGACCATTGGGCCCACATTACTAGGCAAGTAATGGACCCAGGGTCCCTAAAACACCACTAAGGAAATCACTCCTGTAAAAAGGAGGTCACATGTCTTCCCATTGTTCATCGAATTGCTCGAGTGGGTGCCAGTAACGTCTCCATTTGTTGGGAATGAGATACATTATTGTTACTGTTTTGACATATTGAGTACACCACGGGTACTTTTCCAGGCTCTGCTGTGGCTCTGGTTTCACCCAGGGAGCCCAGTCTTTTTCTATGTCAGACCATCAACCATCCAGGGCTCAAAATGTAATATTTTATTCTGCTAAGAAAAATTGCAGTTATTAGATAAACTTGGTGAGAAAAGTCTACTACTTTTATCAAAATTAATATTTTATGATTATGCAAGCAATTATAAGAATGCGGATATTCCATTTCTCTTTTACCTGGATACTTATAAAACTGCAGTCCAAGATCATAAACACGTTATTGACATTTATTATTAACCTCTGAGCAGTTCTATTACTGCAGGGATCCCTCATGATCCTGTTATATTTTTATCACATTCATATCACCACACATTAGCTATTTCTGACTTTGGCATGTATATAATTTTGTCCATTTCAAGCATTTTTAAAAAATAGAATCATTTAAGTGTCAATTTTTTTTAAGCTTAACAGATTCATTTAGAGGATTTGGGGAAGGGGAGGGAAGGACAGAAAGAGAGAGTAACATGCAGGATTCTCCAAAGGCAGAGAGAGCCCCAGTACACATCCCAGCATTAGATATAAAGTATAAAATACACATCCAGAGAGGGGAGATGCGTTTCACATGCGCTCAGCAAAACATGTGCTGAGCAGCAGCATGTGAGTATAGGTAACCCAGGGGCTACGGCAGCAGCACGTATGCAGAGCTAAGTGTCTTTAGAGGAGGGGACTCCCAAACTTCCTCATGGCTTCTGGAATTATTTACATGACTTTGCAAACCCAGCCAGACTATTGACTGCTAGTATTGGATGCTCAGAGCCACCAAGATCAGATGCAATTACTGTTATTCCGGACCAGGTCTCTTTCACTTGTTTGACTTGAGATTTACACATGTTGTTAACATGCTGTAATAGATTGTTACTTTTAACTGCCTAGAGATGTACCTGGGTAGAGTGTAGCCAGTTTGCTTGTCTTTAATTTGTGGAAGAACATCTGTGGCCTTTTAGATTAGCATTATTTTCAGTAAAGCTATAATAAACATTTGTATGTAATTTTATTTCTGTATACTTATCTCTGGAGGTTTTTATTTCATTGCAGTATAATAAATAGTCATCTTATATAGCCCCTCCAGCCCTCCAGAAGTGATTCCTTAGTGTAGAGAGAGGGAGTGACTCTGAAACACTGAGGGTATGACTCAGAAACAAAAAACAAATAAAACAGTTATTTTCAGAATAGTTTATAATTTTGCCTTCTCATCAGTGAGAATTTCTCTGCATCTTTGCCAGTATTTTGTGTTGTCAATATTTTTTCTTATAATATGGAATACATAAATAAATATATTTATATATACATAAATAAATATATTTCAAATAGAAATTTATCATACAAATTAAAATTACTAAAATATAAATTGCAAACTAAATTTTTGAAGATTTTGTGCTAAATTTAAACTATCTGAAAGATGTTTTATGTTGAGAATATATGGATTAGATCACAAAATATTAACATATTACTGAAATTGATTTCACTGTAGATTTTTTTTTTGGTGGCTACTAGACATTTAAAATTAGATGGAGTATATCATGGGTGCTGAAAAGTACTGATCTAGAATGTAAAGATCACAGAGTCTATCTGATTCTTGTTTCATTTATCAGAAAGACTCTGCCAGTATATTTTATCAAAGGCCAGATAGTAAATAGTTTAGAATCTGTGGGACATAAAATTTATTTTGGTCTCTGTACTGTTATAGCACAATACTAACTAGAGCTAAAACTTCAATAAATGAACTTAGTTGTACACCAGTAAAACTTTATAGAAACGGGGTACCTAAGTTTTATAGCTGCCTTGTTCACAATGCCAAAATATAGAATCAACCTCAATGCCAGTGACAGATGAGTGTAAAAAGAGGTGAGACTGTGTACCTTTTCTAACAAAATGCATGTGTCCTGAGGTGATTCTGCTAAGTGAATTAGGAAAGAGATGAAACAACCAGATAGTTGTAGGCATCTCTAGAATATAAGTAACTTAAGCAAGTAAACTAGGAAAAATTGCCAACACCTAGAGTTTTAAAGAACTATTTTGTAAGTACATGGCAGACAAGATCACAAATAGTGTACAGTCAATAATATAGTTACTGTATTTTATCTTATTTTTAAACAATTTTTTAGTATACCACCATTAGATGCACAGTTACAAAGATGTTCATGTTTGGGTTTCAGTCACACAGTGTTCCAGCACGCTTCCCCCACCAGTGCCCAATTCCCACCACCAATGTCCCCTGATTCCCTCCCCCAGCCTGCCTCTATGGCAGGCACTTTCTCTCTCTCTCTCTCTCTTTCTCTCTCTTTCTCTCTCTCTGTCTCTCTCTCTCCTCTCTCTCCCTTCTCTTAAACATTGTGGCTTGCAATACATACATTTAGAGGTTATCATGTATATCCCTTTGCCTACATTTGATGCCAGTTCTAAACTGATATTATCACTTCCAATGATTATTAGCACATTGTTCCTTTCTTAGCACACTGTTCCTTTTCGCTACTGTAATTTTAAAGGATGAAATTTAATAGGAACTGGATGCAAAAGCTGAGAAGCTCCACTGTGAATGGTGAACAGTCACAGAAGTTAGCACCTGGTAGAAACTTGCAGTTCTTCTAAGGTTGCAAGAACATGGGGGAGAAAGAGTGTTACTAAAGTGTATGGATTATGTTGGAAACTTCAAACCAGAATCTGGGTCTGCCGAGGGAATGACTGTCCCTGGACACCGTCACAGGATGCTGTCCAGTAGCTGCCCATTTTGACATTGCTCCGATTTTTCTGCTGTGCTTTTCTGTAGATGCACTTATACCAGTAGTGGAATTTGGGGAATTCATTTTCTCAGAGAGTGTAGAATGGAAAGTCCAGGAATTAGAGATAGAAATCTATAATATTAGTGGCATTTTAACAAATTCAACTTATACAATTAAAGGAATGTAATAGACTTGGATCTAGCCCAGTGGTCAAATAAAATATGTTGTCCTTCTATTTCCTTTTTTCTCTGTGGCCTTTTTTTTGTTTTCTTTGGCCTTTTTTGGGGTGTTGTGATAGTTTTACTGTTTAATCCCTCAAGGAAGGTGGTTAGTCAAAAAGAATAAGATAAAAGGCCTGAGGTACAGAATCCTCATATGGAGATATCAACTCTGGCAGTAAATCATCAGGAACACGCTCGACGTGATGGCAGTGATGGAATGAGAGATGGCAGCTTGTAGCTGGAGGAAGTGGAGCAATTTTCCCACTGGGTATGAGTCACCCATAGAATTTGAGATTGCAAAGCAGGAAAACAATTTCACTTCAGCCTAAGCTAATGGATAGACTATTTCGTTGCTCCTGTCAATTTTTTTCTTCTTATTTTTTTGAAATCGGAAATAACTGTAAAATCTTCTCAGTTTGAACATGGGTTGAACATGTCAAAGCAAGATTATTTAGTCCAGATACCTATTTGTTAGGGAAGGTATGGTTTTGGGGCCACACCCATGATGCTCAGGATTTTCTCCTTCCTCATTATTCAGGAATCACTCCTGGTAGTGTTCAGGGGACCATAGAGAGTGCCACCCAGGTCAGCTGCATGCAAGGAAAGTGCCCTGCCCTCGCTACTTTTGCTCATCTATCACTTTGTTTTTTAATTCTGGGCAACACAGAACTGCTGGGACTACTCCTTGTGCAGGTCTTGGATATTCTTCCTGGGGATACTCTGTATCCAACTCAGATCTCATAAGTGCAAATCATGTTATTCAGCCACTGAACTCTAGTGTCAAGTAAAATTTGTATCACTTTCACATGATATCCATTTATTGATAATTCTTGGCTTTTTCTCTCATTGTATCATATATAAAAATTTTGAGGCATTTAATTTTATTATTGATATTTGTTTTAAGAGAGAAAATTCATTGTATTCTTTGTTTCTGAGCATACAACATATATGAACTCCTGATCCATAAGCAGAGTCCTGGGAATAACTTAACACACTGATGTGTATTTGAAAGCAACAATGAACGAGTGTGGCTTCAGCTTCTGATGCTTTACCTGAGAGAGTATTAGCATGTATTTTCCTTTCTTTGGATAGGATTTCCTTTATGTAATACTCACTGCAATATTGGGATGCATTTGCTCAGAGCTGCTTAGTTCAGGGAATGTGATAGAGGACAGCAGTAATTTTACTCAAGTAATGGTCTAATTTATCTTCTAATAAATATCATGAAAGTGACATTCAGATTTCCAGACATATAGTTCTGTTTTATTAGTAATTTAAATAAATTGTTCTTAATTAATTTAATCGTGTGATTGCCATGTGGATATGGTCGATTGTGCTGAATCCTTTCCGGAAGCGAGCTTGCTCACATGGTTGTCCTTCATCTAATGTTCTGCCAATCCTGTTCAGGATGACTCAAGTAAACAGCTTGTAGATGATGGACAACAGGCAGATCGGGCAATAGTTGCCAATGTCATGGATGTCTCCCTTCTTGAACAGTAGAACTGTACTGCTGGTTTTCCATTGAGAGGGTACCTTGCATTCAGACAGGTAGCATTTGAAGAGCCAAGCCAGTATATTGATGAGTACTGATGACAGATTCTTCAGGTGTTCGGGTCTGACTTTGTCTGGGCCAGGTGCTCTTCGCTTCTTTACCAACAAAATGGCATGTTGGATTTCAGAAGGGAGAATGTTTGGAATGACATATCCATCCAGCGGAACTTGGTATATGCGCAGGTGGACATGGCTATCAAAGAGATCCGAAGAAATCATGGATAATCTCCATTGCCTTTCTGGAAGATGTGATAGATCCATCAGGACATTGGAGGACAGTCATCTTGGTCTTATCGTTGGCAAAAGGACAGGCAGACGTTGTGAATGCTTTTCCCAGCTTCTGCTGCATTGGCCAGTATTGCTGCACCCCTCTCTTTGAGATCTTCCTTTATCACTTCTCTGCACGGCCTTGTGAACTTGGATGTTAGCTTATGGTTGCCTGAGGCTTGTGCCTTGCCATGTTGTTGAATGAGCTCCAGAGTTTTAGAAGACAGGCATCCTTTTCTGGCTTTTTCTATCTCAGTGTTCCTTGCACAATTATGAAAGTGCTGAACCAATCTGTTGTAACCAACCTCATTGAGGTTTGTAGGTAGTTCAGTATGCTGCTCTGTCTAACGTTTAGTGATTTTTAAAAAAGCCTTGGGTTCTCTTGAGACTGAAGCAGTCATCGAAGACCTAGCCAAACAAGGCATTCAAACTCAATACATCAAGATCCTTCATGAGCTGTATTACAGATTCACCACTAAGATTTCACTTTTCTACAAGGATGTGACCATTGATGTAAAAAAGGGATTAGGCAGGGTGATACCATTTCAACAAAGCTCTTCAGCGCCACCCTTGAGAACATAATGCGACAATTGGAATGGGAAGGAATGGGAGTGAAGATAGGCGTTCAGCAACTACACAACCTCTGCTTCACTGATGACATCATTCTAATAACACCAAAAATTAACCAAGCGGCACAAATGCTGGCTGACTTTGATTGTGAATGTGGAAAGGTAGGTTTACAGCTGCATCACAATAAAACAATAAAACAATGTTCATGAAAAACGAACTAGTTCCAGATGCTCCATTCACTCTCAACGGAAAAAAAAAATCTCTGAATGTAGCAGTTATGTGTACCTAGGTCGAGAAATCAACACGATGAACGACCTCAAACCTGAGCTGTGCAGGAGGAAGAGAACAGCGTGGAATGCCTTCAAGATTGTCGAAGAAATAACTCAAAGGAAAAATAACCTACAGCTTTGTACACATCTCTTCGACTCCACTGTTCTCCCTGCATTAACATACGCCTCAGAGACCTGGGCCCTACGAGTAGGGTGAGAGTGCTATTCGGGTCTCCCAAAGAGGAATCAAAAAAGCTATGCTTGGAATATCATGCCTCACTCAAGTGAATGAACAAATCTGAAATTTCGACCTTCACTGATGATTGAAAATCAGGGATGCTGTCTCATTTGCCAAGGCATCAAAAATCAGATGGGCTAGACATGTAGTGTGACTTGGAGATGACCCCTGGACTAGAGTCATTGCTGGATGGATCGCATGGAATGTCAAAAAATCATGTGGCTGCCCACCTACAAGATGGTCAGTTTTCTTCAATAAGACCCTGAACCAATGATTTGAGGCTCTTCGTATTCCTGGAGCAAGCAGATGCCATTGGGCTACACTGGCACGTGACAGGGACAAATGGAAATTTTACTTGTGCCCACTCAAGCAAATCTGCGAATAATGTGATGTCAAGTGATCAAGTGATGAAGTGAATTAATTTAAAAGTTTGAAGAAGAAAGCTGGTTGTGATGTATAAATTTTACACATAGTCAAACCTTGGTTCTTATTAAATCTCAAAAAATTATCTCCTGTTGGATTAGGAACTACTACAATGGTTAGGGGGCATCTCTGCCACACCCAGAATAAGTTTGATAGCCAGTATGTCACAACCTCCTGAATGTTGCTAGATAGAGCACATGAGTCTACAGCCTCACTAGGTGTGATCGTGCAAATAAAAAAATATTAAGTATCTGCCTCCCACTCAATAATTAGCTTCATTGAAAGCAAGAAATACATATTAGGAAAATGGTATTACCATTCATATTTAATGAATTATCTGTATCAGAAATTTTTGATAATATACCTGCACTGACGTATACTTGAATGCATAGCACCTACTTATATAGACTAGTTTTTCAGTGCATCGTTAACTTGATGGACTGAAAAACTTGATGCACTGATAAAAAGATGTGAAAAAGTCTTTCACATCTCAGCAAATAACACAACATTCATTTAGCTTTCCAAGCAAAACATGAAACCATTGTTTGTATCTTTTATTTATCTCAATATCTAGTCCATGTGCAAACTGTTTAAATTTGGCTCCAAGACATAATCCAGTCTGACAGCATTTACCAACACACCTGAATTTCTGCTTGAGCTATCCCTAGCTCAGTGCTTCAGATTCTTCAGTACCATCTATTTAATCTTATTTAAAAATATATGCCACACATTTTAAGAAAAGAAATTATATTTCTGTGGCTCCTCTATGAAAGTCATTCTCAACACCATCAGAAAGATAAGAAATATACTTTATATTCTGTTACTCAAAACCTTTTTTTTAAAGTTTACTGCAAGACTGAAAATTGACGCCATCTTTTCAGCAACAGAAATCCAGATTAGGCCAGCCCTGCCTGATCTTTCCTCTCCATACTTAAATATTCTTCATATATTGATCTTTTACCCTTCCTTACAAGAACGAAATTCCTTACAAGAATAAAATACCTTACTTATGTGTTTTACATGTGCCATACATGTTGCTAAAATTCTTTTCCTGCAAAATTTGATGAATTCCTCATTTCTTAGCCAAAAATATGTATCTTTGCAGAGAGGATTTCTATGATAATCATGTCTCAGCCAACCCAATTAACTGAAATACAGACTCAGGCTAGAATATAGTTTCACCCTGTTTTATATTCTTCCTAGAACTTGGAAATTTAGATTTTTATATGTGAATGAGGTTGGTTTAAGTTAGGGTAAGTGCTGGTGACATAAGAATCTCCAAATATGTGATTATTCTGCCAATGTTGAAGTTAATTTATTTCTATTCTTAATTGTTTATTGCAGAAAACTCTCATCCATATTAATATTTAGTGTCCTTAATGAATTTTTTTTTTGCTTTTTTGGGTCACACCCGGAGATACTCAGGGGTTACTCCTGACTTTGCACTCAGGAATTACTCCTGGCAGTGCTCAGGGGACCATATGGGATGCCGGCTATCGATTCTGGGTCGGCTGCATGCCAGGCAAATGCCTTATCCAATGACTATTGCTCTGGCCCTCCTTAATGAATTTTATCATGTGTCTTTGGGATTCTCTAAAGTTTGAAGTCAGCAGATATGGACAATTAACTTATGAGAAGCCTGCTTGCTTCTTAAAATATTTCCTCTAGAACTGGTACCCACTGCTTCTGTTCAAATTCTTTTTTGTCATACATAGCAAATTGCATGCAACGAGGTGGGTGGAGCAGACTCTACTTGGTAAGCTCTTGACCATTGACAAAGTTGTGCTATGTGAGGAATGAAATAAATTATGTTGCAAATAAGACCCATATTTCCGCATCTTATTATGAACACATTGCTATATGCACAGTTTTCTCACTATGTACAGTCAGACATTATCCAGGTAAGATCATGCTTGGCTCTTTTAAAATAATGCAGATATTTCCAGATCCAGAATCTCTGAATAAGGCTCAGACAGTGCCTGGAATCAGGCTCATGAGAGCCGTCATGCTGTTGTGACATAATTAAACAATGAGATATCATTGTCCTACTCCTAAAGAAAATGAACAGAGACAATGCTCATCTAACCCAATCCCATTTAGAAAATGAAAATGCAGAAATACATGGTAATGAGAGAATATCTGAAAAAAATAGATTGTGCCTTCCACTGAGGGACTTTTACTTTTTGATAATTGATACATTCTTTATTTGTATCATTATTGAGTTTCAGGTGCACTTTAGAATGATAGTTTCCTTTTTATATATTTTGCATTATAGCCACCACCAAAAGTATGGCTTTCATCTTCAGTATTTAAATGATCCCTTTAACCTGATTTACCTGCCCACTTTAGCCTTTGCTTCTCATACAACTGTATTTCATTGTTCTCCCTGGTTTTTCCCCTTTGCATTCTAAGAATTTCTTCACGGGCCAGAGAAATAATATAGCAGGTAAGGCACACATTTGTCTTGCCACAGCAGCTGGTACTGCTTCCATCATCAGCACAGCGTATGTGTTCCTGAACCCCTAGGAATGATCCATGAGCACAGAGCCATGAGTAAATACTGGGCACAGCCTGGTGTGGTCTCTTCCCCCAAAAAAATGAAATCTTTGCTCTTCCTTGTTCAGATTCTTTCATGTCCACACTAAAGTAAAATTTGATAAATAAAATAAAGAAGACACATTTTGAAATAAAATATGTCTTCCTTAGTAAAGATTGCTTCATGCTTTCTGCTCATGATACTTTGGGATGCCAAGAGCTACTTTAAAGCATTGAAGAGTCAAGACTCTTTAAATAAGTCAGCTCAAAATCCTTTTTAAAAATTTTTAATACCACTATATAATATACAATTACAATGCTGTTCATGATTGAGTTTCAGTCATACAGTGTTCCAGCACCCATCCTTTCACTAGTGCACCCTTCCCAACACCAATCACCAAAGTCCCCAGATTCCCTCCCCCCATTCCCCAGCCTGCCTCTATTGCGGCGGCGACTCCTCCTCCTCCTCCTCCTCCTCCTCTTCCTTCTCCTCTTCCTCTTCCTCCTCCTCCCCCTCCTCTTCTTCTTCTTCTTCTTCTTCTCCTCCTCCTCCTCCTCCTCCTCCTCCTCCTCCTCCTCCTCCCTCCTCCTCCTCCTCTTCTTCTTCTTCTTCTTCTTCTTCTTCTTCTTCTTCTTCTTCTTCTTCTTCTTCTTCTTCTTCTTCTTCTTCTTCTTCTTCTTCTTCTCCTCCGTCATTGTCATCGTCGTCATCGTCATCAGTCGTCATCGTCTTCGCCTTTTATGTCAACTTCGTCTTTGTCTCCATCTTCATCTTCTTGTCATCTTCTTGTGGTCTTCATTGTCTTCTTCATCTTCTTCATCTTCGTTTTCTTCATCTTCATCTTCTTCATCTTCTTCCTTGTTCGTCGTCATCGTTATCGTCTTCTTCTTCCTCTTCTTTCTCCTCTCCCTCCTCTTTCTCTTCTTCCTCTTCCACTTCCACTTCTTCCGCTTCTTCCTCCACTTCCTCCTCTTCCTTCTCTTCCTCTTCCTCTTCCTTTTCTCCTCCTCCTCCTTCGCCTCCTCCTCATCCTCCCCTCATTCTCTTTGTCCTTCCTTCTTCTCTCACATGGTGGCTTTCTATACATATGTTTAGGGGTCATAACCTATATCCCTTTACCCATGTTCAATGCTCCATTCTAGTATGGAGTTACCATTTTCAACACTAGTGGTCCATTCTCTATCATACATACCCCCCACACACACACACACACAGACGTTTGTGATAGATTCCAACCATTTACAAGTTCTCCTCTCCCTGTTTTGTCCGGCTCAAGGATTCTTTTTAGATAAAGATGTCTTGGATTGGAGAGAGCACAGTGGCTACGGCACTTTTCTTGCATATGGACGACTAAGGTTTGATCCCTTTGTCACTTGAGTCCTGGTTCTGAGCACAGAGCCAGTAGTAAATTCTGAGCAAAGTTGAGTTTTCTGATCCCGTTCCTCAAGAAAAAAAACAAAAGTTTCCTCAAAGTGTATTAGCTTTCTGATCTGTTTATTCACATTAATGTTGAATGTTTCTACTTTCACCCATAGTTCTGTGATAACATTTTGAGATCAATTTGATTCTTTGCATCATTGATATCCATGTCTCTCACCACAAGTCAATGGTGAGTGCTATGAATCATTTATATCACTGTATCTCTGTCTTCCCGTTCATCATCGATTTGCTCAAGCGGGCACCAGTAACATCTCCATATGACCATCTCCATCTCATGCAAGTAGAGCCCAAAGGAACCTGCTTGCTCCAGGAACATAAAGAGCCTCAAACCATTCCGTCAGGTCATGGGAATGAGGTCTATAAATGTTACTGGTATCTGGCATATCAAATACGACACAGGTAGCTTGCCAGGCTCTGCCATGCGGGTAGCATACTCTTGTAGTCATCTCAAAATCCAGCATTTATTGATGAACTGTGGCTGCTAGCGGCGCTTGAGCCGGGCTGTGATAGGCTGGTCTGCTGGGTGGAGTTCTGGCGAGGGGAAGTCCGGATGTGGAAAATGGAGGTCCTCATGGCGTGGGGGGGTCGTCTGGCTTGTTGTGAGGTTCTGCTGGGGTGGCGGGCCAGGGCTAGAATCTGCCATCCCTCCCAGGCACCTCATGAGCAGCTGGGCACAGTGAGGGCCAGTAGCAGCTCTGCCCCATGTCTGCCTCTGGATAACTTATATGAATAATTTATATGTGCACTGGAATGTTATGCCTATAAACTAATTGTTATTTGGAACCAATTCTATTTTTAAATTATGTTTTGTTATGGGTATAGGAGATATTGCATAGTGCAGTGACTCTTTTTCTTTTTGGGTCAGAGCTGCAATGCTCAGGGGTTACTTCAGGCTCTTTGCTCAGGAAATACTCCTGGCAGTGCTTGGGGACCATATGGGATGCCGGGATATGAACCCATTTCGGCTGAGTGCAAGGCAAACACTCCACCCGCTGTGTTATTGCTCCGGCCCCCCAGAGACTTTTATTTGCATGTGGCTGACCTGGGCTCAATCCTAACATTGTCCCTCTAACCTGGCTGAGGATGATCCCAGAATTCAAAGCCAGGAGTAAAGTGATACCACCAAGTGTGACCACCTTCTAACAGCATTATAATAAGCATCTGCCATCATTTGCAATCTCATTTGCTGATATATAGCTTCATCGATCATTTCCCTCTCTATCTGAGATGCTGTTTTAGTTTCAGTTTGCTAAGTAGATTTTCCCTGATATTGGTTTCACAGTACATAGGAAAATTAAGTATAAAACACAATGCAAACTAATAGTAAAACATCAAGCTCTACGCAATCTATATACCAAGTAGGTATTTTATCAGCCTATAGGTAAAAGTGTTTTCAGCATAGTTTGTAACTGGATAATGTAAGACATATCTTAAACTAATATTTCTACCATGGGATGAATCCATTCCATTTACGGCTTTACCATCACATCAATGTCACCTGTTTCATTAATTTTTATTGCAGCACTCAAATCAAGGTGATCTATATAGCTTAAATAGCTACTATAATAAATAGATCTCACCATGTTAGTGAGACATTAGTTTAGTTGACAATCAGAGAAGTACAGTGACTTTCTTCTCCTTAATGAATGTCTTTACTCCACGTCATGATTTGAAGAATCAGGAAACTTCCATACTTATGGTTTTCATGCCCTTGCACAATATAATTATATGGAGCCCTGGGAATAACCCATGCAGTAGAGTTGGTATTTGTAGTATTTTGTTGTTGTTTGTTTCTGGACCACACCTGTTGATGGTCAGGGCTTACTAATGATTTTGCCTTCAGAGATCACTCCTTGTGATATTGCTGGGCCATATAGGATGCCAGGGATTTACCCAGGTTGACCGCCCACAAGTCAAGGTACATATCCACTGTGCTATTGCTCCACCCCCAGAAAGTTTTACTATTTTCCTTTCCTTTTAGAATTGCTATTTCATAAAGAAACATAGCTAAAATATTTTCATTGTATTAAACAGACAATAAAGGAAAGAATGTTTTTCAATTAAAGTTTCTAGTTAAGAATAGAACTGTTATTTCATAAAGAAATTTAGCTAAAATAATTTCATGTGTAGTAAACAGAAGATAAAGGAAAGAATGTTTTTCAATTAAAGTTTCTAGTTAAGAATAGATAACTTATATAATTTATCACCATATAATAGTTGTATTTAGTAATAAACACTTGAAAAGTCAGTGGCATATAGGGATATAATTTTGTTCTCTACAGGATTCTGTCACTCGCTGGGTGATTCTGCCAGTTTGGAGTGGGCCCATCTCTGATCAGTGAGGGTGTGTCAAATGGAAGCTTGCTGATCTAAGATGGTCTCAACTAGTTATGATTAATTGTTGGAATTATTGTTCAAAGTGGAATTGTACACTCTGACAACCTATCTGACAACAGTTACAAAGGCCTTTGGGGACCTCTTTTAGAACTGACACTGTCACCTCTATCACAGACTATCACTCTAAGCAATTTCAAGATTAGCCCTGTTTCCGGGGATGGAGAAGTAGACACCTTATTTGATGAAATTGCTGCAGAGTCCTATTGCAAAGGTTATCAGTACAGACAGGGTTGAAAATGTGAGTTGCATTGTTGCTAAAAAAAATCACTAAAATACATCAGCAAGAAGGAATGAGCTCTAGGGCTCTCAGCCGCTGATGTTAATTGTTCTCAGACTGGTTTGAACTTTGAGTTCTACTATTTGCTGGTTGGTGATAGGGTTGATATCGGTGTCACAGTTTTTGTTCATTGCTTTGTTGGGGGTCACATACTTGTGGTTTTAGGGTTGTGTTTTGGTTGTGGTGTCAGGGATAGTGCCAAGCAATGTGGAGTGGTTCCATGATCAAATTCTTTGCCTCTTGCATGCAAAGCAGGCACTTTCACGAACTCGACATGTTACTTTTAGTGTTGATGGCCTATTTCTCACAGTCATTTAATTATTCCATGTAATATCTATTTGTCTCATTTTCTTGTCATACCATTGAATAGCATCTGTTGTTGGCATATTAAAGTAGTTCTCAGTAAGATTTATCGCATAAGGAAACTTTTGCTCGAGTACATTTTAACTACTTAAAACTTAACGTTTTTTTCTGCTAGAAGATATTCTAGAGAAGCATGTTTCCAAAGTATGAGAATAATATTAAAATATTTTATTATATTGTATTATTCCCCTCAAAGAAAAGCATTTAATCATTTTACAATAAGTTCTAAGAAGGTGAGTAGGGATGGCGGTCACATATTTTTTATTTCTTTACACTCAGGTTCTAGCACTCTGTCTAGGTTTTACTCTGCATAGATGTGCTGCTGATTTGTGTTATTTCTAAGCTTACATATGCTTGTGAAAACTCCCAGTGCCTTCTCTGGTTAAAAAAATGCCAGTATAGGTAATACTTCATTGCTGCTGAGGAGTGTTATGAGAATTAACTAATGCCAGGAAAGTGCTTTGATATGCCCAGATGAAGGGTATCCCATTACTATAATGTTTTATTGTTATAATACTATGAAATTCTTTTGGACATATAGAGTACATATTTTCCATAAAATTAATCCATAAATCATGTACAAAATGTCTCAAATCCAAAAGCAATAGCTTTGACCTTAGAATTGCTGTAGCAGTATTTTGGTGATATAATACCTACTACATCAGCAGTAATCTAAAGTACATAAAATGTGAT
This sequence comes from Cryptotis parvus, assembly GCA_021461705.1. Lineage (NCBI taxonomy): Eukaryota > Metazoa > Chordata > Mammalia > Eulipotyphla > Soricidae > Cryptotis > Cryptotis parvus. Next base: position 10,182 of record JAJIBD010004705.1, on the reverse strand, counting down.
TCCATATATTCAGAATGTGCAAACACTTAAAACAAATGGCTATGTGCTTTCAAATAAATTAAACGATTCAGAGTTTTTCATGTGGAATTATAGGTATTTTAAAGACATCATCATGAATGTCCTGATTTTGAGTTACTTTTACTAATTCACGTGAAGTGGTATGCACTTCTAACTGCTCAATAGAACTACATTATTGTTACATTTCTGGAAAATTAGTCTTTGTTTCCTGATTTTATGGTTTGATACCCATAGACTTATGTCCATGTCATTTTAAGGAAATACAGAATATTTTTGTTGTGTTTTTCTCTTATGTTACCAACAGCAAATATATTCTTGATTTGTTCAGTGAAATTATGCTTTCCCTTCATCAGTTACACTATCAAATTCTCTAACTGCTTTATAGTATCTATGGGAGAACATTATTCTTAAGGACTAAATCTGAATAGTGTGTGCATTTCTTTCTCAGAGAGGCACACAAAATTAGGGCTTATTACTAAAAGGGTTTCTCTATCACTGAAGCAAGGTAACTTTTAAATATTTTCCCAGTCTAATATCAGGCATGTTTATAAAGTCCATTAATTATCCCTGCCAGATTCCTGGTTTGTCCCAAAATAACCAGGCTGAACCTTTCTCTGCTTCCCTCCGTTCCCTTCATTTGTCATGAATTTCATGGAATTTCCATGTCACTCCCATTTTCATCTTCCCCTTTTCTGACATGAAAATGTAATTACAATAATCTTCTATTCATGAAAAATGCCATTTTCTGATTGAATAATTTGTATGATTCAATGTTTCTAAAAAGCTTTGCACATTGATTGTACAAATTGCTCATTTTATATAGTAACAGTATTCTAGCTACGCTCTTTCTGTGAGAATTCTAAGTAATGTGATGATAGAATTGTAAGTCTGGCATAATTGTATATTTTCTATAGATGAGACTTATTACAAATTTAATTAAGTTTATTTGTACATTTGTTATTAATAGAGTACTAATGAATTGAATCTTTTCATTTATAGGTATTATTTCAGTTTTGATTTTTTATTTTTATATATCAATATATTTCAATAAGTCACTAGATTCTTTAAAACTTAGATTATTTAATGAAAGTACTGTGGGTTGCAAATAAAATTTGGAATACTGACACTCAGACAATTGATTCCTTTATTTAGACATTTGAAGAGAGAGTTCAAATTTTTAGCTGCATCTCTCTATAATTTTTTAAAATACTCTGATTTTGTGTGAAATGCTTAGCCTCTTATGAATCCAGGTTATTTTTCCTAGGTAAATAGTCTTCTGTTTTAAATCTTCACATTTTTGTTTCTTAGAGAAGGTTTTATTTTTATTTCCCATCAATCCTTATGAGAAAATGTGGGAAATCATTTCACTTTTTCCCTCTTCTCTGTAAAAGATAAGTATAGATATATCTGGCAAAAATACCTCCTATTTAGTTTTATTTTAAGATTGCTTTTTCCGCATGTATTTCCAGTTGTGTGACAAAGTGGTTTTGAACTGTGTATTATATTATCTGTGTGTCTTATAGAGAGTATGGGAAGGAATATTTAGAGGACATTAAGATAACTAGGCATTTTGGAAAAGATTCTGCAAATTAGGGTTGATGGCCATATACACCTGAAAGATCCTAGAAAAGATTTATTACATATTATTAGTTACATATCGATCTTTCTTCTTATAACTCTTTTATAGGGTGGTATGGCAGCCAGTTGGTCCTCAAAGAGGTAAAGAGAACACTCAATGCAATATTAGGCAGTTATGGAAATAGTTCAGTATTAGGACTTAGAATATAGTGCTGCTCAGGACTGGTGTAGCTGCAAAACATCAGGCCCACCCATGAAGTGAATGCCTCCTGGACCATTCCCAGTGATACTCAGGGTCTCCATGCTACACTAGGAGATGTTCAGATGTCATGTGGTCCGGGAGGTTGATCCTGGGTCAGTTATATGCAAGCAATATGCCTTATACCCTGGATTATCTCCTTGGACTCAGTCTTATTTAACTCTTATGACAAAGAAAGTGTTTGTTCTTGCTTTGAAGAATTGATCTACTTTTATTAAGCACTGCAAATTTTATTTAATACAAGATGTTACTCTGACCTATAGGTATTCTTTTCACTCTGCATTTGGAATTTCAAACTTATACTTATTACTCATATTTGAATTTTACTGGATATTTGAATGTTTATTTTATCTATCTATCTATCTATCTATCTATCTATCTATCTATCTATCTATCTATCTATCTATCTATCTATCTATCTATCTATCTATCTATCTATTTAATAGGGACGAGAAACAAAGCATACACTCATATAAATATTGCTTTGGGCAGTTAGAAGTTAAGCTCATATTGCTGATTATATATTTGCAGTCCTTATTATTCTGCTCTAAACATTAAAAAAGAAGATTTAAATATCATACGTTTTCAAAACACAGGGATAGAGTTTTGGCTCCCAATTTGGCCATACGGTATCTCTAGTTCATTATTCCAGAGATTCTACGTATGTAATGTGACTTCCTTGTGGGAAGGAGAGATCACTCACCTCCCAAGATTTTTTGTCAGAATCAAATGGTATATTTGGAACAGTATATCTCTGGGCCTAAATTGCAGCAGTTTGGTTCTCCAAGGAAGATTTTATATCATCTAGAGAAATTTTCACTGTCATGACTGAGGATATAAGCTTGCTACTGTCATTTAATAAATGACAAGGATATTTCTAAAGTTCCTGTAATACCTAAGGTAAATCCAAAATCAAGAACTACCTGGCCCAAGTGCCACAGGCCAACTTCAGATTGTTGCTGTGTAGATCCAGAGCATAGTAACAGACATTGTCTTCTGCATATACCTTCTTGCTGTGTGTGCTCTACAGCCTACCAAGATTTGTATTACATGTTTCTTTTCTAATTTATATAGTTGAAAAGTTTGAATATAAAGGCATGGAAGTGCTATACACAGAATACTGAAAGGTGATTCAAATGTATGTAAATTCATACTAACGCCTGCGGAACTCCAAATATCTTCTCCAACCTGATTTATCTTAGTTTAGTTACACTCATTGACTCTTGACTCTCCCTCACTTTTTGTTACATATTTGGAAGGATAAACATAGAAATTAAGGTTAGTTTATCAGATATAAGCAGAGCCTTGCTCACAGTCTCATGTTTTTGGGTCTTTCTGATGTCCAGGTGCTTTGGTAAGATATTGACTTTCTAGTTGTAACTCACTTCTGTCATCCCTATGACTATTCCCTTCTCAGGCCAAACTTCTGTATTGCTGGCAAGTTGTTCACATCTTTTCATATAAGCCTCATAGTAAAGCAATGTCTTGTTGCACTGTGAGCTCTTTCTCTAATGATTATGGAAATTGCCACAAGAAGACAGCAGGTAAAAGCAGAATGATTTAACTCCATCGCACTTCCTTAATGAGAAATATGAAGACTGGACAGTCTTCATTTGCAAATATGTTTCCATGGAAAGGCAGTTAGCTGCTATCCTAGTATCCTGTACCCCATCTGAGTTTAAATGCGAATTTCTTTTCATCCTTTTCCCTGGCTGAGCAGCTAATGGCATACTGTTCTCTCTTTCTGGAACCCAGTAGATCAGTGACTCAACATCTCCCTTGGTGATATGTTTAGTTGGAAAAAAAAAGGAGAATGATGCATACTATGACAGCATGTCTTGAAAAGAGTAAAAGTAAGCCTCAAGTAAATCTTAATATAGACTCGGAAGCATAGCCTTCAATTTCCTCAAAGTGGTAGAGACTTCTGATAATGTGTTTCATCAAGATAGGAATTATTAGGTGCTCAGATTAATTCCTTGAAATCTCAGGGGGATGAAGAGTTTTAATAGTGTTTTACAGTAAATTAGTGCCCAGGGAGTAGAACGTTACGGTCAACATTACATTCCTATGTCTAAACCAGGAGTTCAGTATTGATTTTTTGGAGAACAGTCATCTAACAGTATAATTCACTACAAAATGACAATGAATATAAATTAGTTGCTTTGTGAATGACTCAGAAATAGCTTAGACAACAAGAGATAATCGGGATGAAGCCAGAAGAAACAACATACGGATCATTGGGGTCCCAGAAGGGCAAGAAGAAAACCCTGATGAAGAAGAAACTGTCAAAGCCATAATTGCTGAAAAGTTCCGGAACTAAAGAATGCTTGCCTCAAGATCCAAGAGGCCCGTAGAATACCAGCTAAAAAGAAACCCCAACAAGAATACTCCAAGACACATCTTAATAAAAATGACAAAAAACTATAGATAGGGATAGAATACTGAAAGCAGCAAGATCAAAGAAGGAAATCACATACAAAGGAAATCTCTAAGATTTACAGCAGACTTCTCTGATGAAACACTCCGAGCCCGAAAACAATGGTGGGATATTGCGAAAAGGCTCAATGAACTGCAGGCTTCACCGAGAATTCTTTATCCGGCCAGGCTCACATTCAGATATGAAGGAAAGATACACAACTTCATGGATAAGCAACAACTCAGGAACTTCATGGACTCAAAAACAAATTTAAAAGAAGGACTGAAGGGTCTACTCTAATGCGACCCAAACCCATAAGCACAACAAACACAAAAAAGAAAGATGGCAATAAAAATCCAATGACAATAATCTCTCTCAATGTCAATGGTCTAAATTCACCAATTAAGAGACACAGAGTGACAAAAATACGCAGCGGAAACACCATCCCTACTTTTATGTTCATAGCAGCATTATTCACAATAGCCAGAATCTGGAAGCAACCAGAGTACCCGAAAATCGATGACTGGATAAAGAAGCTTTGGTACATCTACACAATGGAATACTATGCAGCTGTTAGGAAAAATGAAGTTATAAAATTTGCCTATAAATGGATGGACATGGAGAAGATTATGTTGAGCTTAAATTAGCCAGAAGGAGAGAGACAGATACAGAATGACTGCATTTATTTGCATGGCATAAATATATATGTACATATTATGATACCAATATCCAAGGTCAAGTGAAACATATATCAGGAGGTCTTGTCAAAGGTGGAGATCATCACAAACGTGTGGGAGTCAGAGTTTAGGTAAGACAGAAAATGGAACAGGGTGCTAATAATAGTTGAGGGTACTAATGCCAACCTAGAACTGAGCATTAAATAGAGGCAAAAAGGATACACATGACAACCTTTTTAATGTATGTTCTGTAATCCATAGTCTGGAAGGGAAGGAAAAGAGAAAGAGAGAGAAAGGGAAAGAAATAAAGAACCTGCCATGGAGCAGGGCTGTGGGAAGGGTGGAGGGAACCGGGATGTTGGTGGTGGGAGATGGGCACTGGTGGAGGGACGGGTGCTGAAACACTGTATGACCAAAACCCAAACATGAACTTTTTAATTGTATATCTTTTTATTTGTATATCTCACGGTGGTATAATAAAATACTTTAAAAAAAAAAAAAGAAATAGCTTCCTTTGTTTCATCAATTTCTTTTTGGAGTGAGAATTAAATTTTCTTAAGTATTCTATATGTTTTTCAATGTTTGCATTCAGAAGCATAGCTTTAACAAATTATTTTATGTTTGTTTTTCATTTTGGGGCTATACACAGTGATGTTCTAGACTTACTCCTTGTTCGCACTTGGTCATCATTCCTGGCAGTCCTGTGGGGAGACCATATGAAATACCATTAAGCAAAGCTAGGTCAGCTATTTACATGCAATGTGCCTTACCCTCTGTACTCTTCTCCAACCCTCAGAAGTGTTGGAGACTGGACAGTGTTTGTAAATATGTTTTATAATGGTTTATATGGTTTATAATTAAAGAGAGTTATCCCTTTGCTTTTGTAGAAGCCAGCACTAAAAAGACTGACTATTGGAACTCAGGATGTGTTTCAGTAGTTAAATGCATGTCTTGCCCTTGTAAAGCTCTGGGTCCAATCCCCAGCCTATAAAAAATCCCAAAATGATTTTTTGGATTATTGATAATAGGGTAGGTTTGAGGAAGCATTTAATATATATTATCCTCTCTCTCTCTCTCAGACAATTCATATTTAGGTTGAACATTGAAATATACTGACAACATATCCCAAGAGGTATTGTAGAGATAGTAAGCAGTATAGCACTTGCCTTTCATACAGCTGATATCTAGCATCTCAACATGGTTTCCCGAGCCCTGTTTGGAGTGATTCCTGAGCACAGAGCCAGGAACAATTCCTGAATACCACCAGGTGTGCCCCCCCATAAAAACCAAAACTGACAATAATCTGTGGTCCAACATCAAATCTATCAACTGATAAATGCTACCTTGCATACTTATTTCTTTCATATGCAAGTATAAACTATCTCTATAGCTCAAATGACATTTCTTCAATATATTTCTAATTAAAATTTGAATTACCACAAAGAACACTGGAAACTTCCAATCATGCCAGGTTTGAAGAAAGAGGATCTGCAAAAAGGATCTAAAAATAGTTGATTCATGCTGTAGGCTTACCCAGCTGGGTGCTTACCCAGCTAGAAAAGGGCACTGACAAAAGGTTTTAATTTTGTCCTATAGACCCATGGGTTTGCATGTTTTTTGGGGGGTGTCTATCACCCTTGCGATTGTAGGAGATCCATTTATTATATTTCTGATTACCTTTATTGCGTGCCATGATGATTATCATGGATACTCAGCTAAAAATTTATGTGTGCAATAAAATGTTTCTTTTTCACCTTTGAGTTTGCACCATTTTTTGGGGGTGTGGGAGGGGGAGGTCAGGAGCTCTTTCTTTTACTTATTTTTTTCCACTCTGATCATTGTTTATGATGCTTCTCCTCTTGAGAAGTGCACTGGTCATCTGGCTAGAACTCTGCAGTTCTTGTCCTTTGTGTTGCTTTCTATTTGCTGAGATCTGGCAGTGGAAGGGCAGAGTAAATTGGCTTTTTCTTTGCTTTGCTTTTTTTTATAAAAACATAATTATGAATGGAATAGAAGAGATCTGACCCAGTTTTACTTGGTGGGCCTCCCAAGAGGTGCTTCAGGATGATCTGACCACTCTTCGGCACAATATGGCCAGCAGTAATGCTACTGTCCAGGGTGAGGTGCTGATTGGCTCAATGATTCAGTGAATTATTCCCGGCCACCCAGATTGCCATCATGAGCCTCCAGGACTGCATCTAACAGTGCTCAGGGATTCTCAGGGGATCCTGTGATCCTGGGGATCGAGCCAGGTTTGGCCACATACAAGGTAGTACATTCTTTTTCAACCCCTACCTTGCTTCTTAACACACTAGACTTCTGGAAACATGAAATCCAGAAACTTGCTTATCTGTTTTCTTTCACATATATTTTTCTCATCAACTGCTAATAAATGCTTTTATATATTTAAAACCTATTAAGATTTTTTTTACTTCCTAAGTCCCCGAAAGCATAAGTATGGAAACTCCGATTCAATGCCACCCCCTTAGAATGCCTATTCCCCTTCAAGTCCCAGTGCAGTGTGAGAATGAAGACGTTTTCTGTAGACTACAAGAACTCTTGAGGTTCCAACTAAAAGCAGAACTCCTCACAGCCTTCTCACATTTCCCACACCTTTCTGTGCTTTCTCTCAGAAGGGAGGATTGGAGTGTTCTAAGTAAATAGCTTTAGGGCATTATTTCCAGGCATTTTTCCTTTGGAACCTGTTTTCCTACTTGTATAAATGAAGTCATGTTGACTTGTTCTAGAGAGGAACATTCACTCTGTCACTCTGTCAGTTATCCTGAAATACCCAGATATTTTTAATTTTTTTTCAAAATTTTAATTTGAAATACCAGAATGTTTTTTAATTTAAGTTTTTTTTCAAATTTATTGATATACTGAGACTTTATTCATCTATTTATTAATTTAATTTTTATTATAACACCGTGCAATATACAATTAAAAAGATGTTCATGATTGGTTTCAGTCTTACATTTTTCCAGCACTCATCAGTGCCCTATTCCCACCACCAATATCTCAAAATTCCCTCCCCCTCCTAGCCTGCCTCTATAGCAGGCACTTTTTCCTCTTCTTATCTCTAAACTCTCTCTCTTTCTCTCTCTCCTTTCTCTCTCTTACACATTGTGGCTTGACCTACAGATATTTAGGGATTGTCATGTAAATCCCTTTGTGTACATTCAATGCTCAATTCTAGTGTGACTTTAACATATCCCACAGTCAGTAGAGCACTAGTATTTATTTATATTCCACTTATGAATGCAGTTATTCCTTATCTGTCCTTTACCTTCTGACTAATTTCATTCAGCATCATAATCTCCATGTACATCCATTTGCATGTAAATTTCGTGACTTTGACTTTTTGACAGCTGCATAGTATTCCATTGTGTATATGTACCACAGTTTCTTCAGCCAGTATTCTGGTCTTCTGTTCTCGGGCATTCAGGTTGTTTCCAGATTCTGGCTATTGTGACTAGTGCTGCAATTAACATTGAAGTGCAGATAGTGTTTCTTCTGTGTGTTTTTGGGTCTCCAGGATATATTCCTAGGAGTGATATTGCTGGGTCAAACAGGAGCTCAGTATCTAGTTTTCAGAGAAATGTCCATATTGTTTTCCAAAAGGGCTGTACCAGTCGGCACTCCCACCATCAGTTGATGAGAACCTTTGAGGACTCCTTGCTAAAAATGATTAAAAGGTGTTTAGTTAGACCTGCCACATTACCACTGCTGTTATTAGTGGTTCAATAATTACCCTAATTAGTATGCTTTCTACCATATTTCCAGTTTATGAATGTGGATTAAGATGACAAAAAATCTCATATGTTTTGGCATTTATTTGAATACTTTGAGAAAACAGTACCCCCTTGTTAGGTGATGTTTCTAGTTCATTTAGATTATTTACATGGCTGCTATGTCTAAAATCAAATACCTTTCTGTGGAATTAGGTATTTTAGTGCATTAGTACACAAAACCACAATAACATGTGAGTTCTATACCTATGTATAGAGATTTTATGGGTCTGAAAAGATGTCCAAACAGAAATGAGGAATTATGGACATTGCACTTAGAACTATGAATAAAAGCAAAATAAAACCAGTGTTTGAGAATTATGTTGGAAATTTTTCCGCTTCATTAAGAAACATACAGGTATTTTTCTTTCTCTTACTTTACCTCATTTGAAAAAAAAATTCAGATTATTGGGTGTGATGAGTTTCCAGCAGTGATATTAATCCTATGTGAATACAGACATGTGTTTTCTTTTTCCAATGTTATATGGTACAGTTACAGAAAGGTTTAGTATTGCCTGTGTGTTTATCATTTCCAAGACAGTGGCCTAATGCTGAAGTAACAAAGACAAACATGGAAACCAATGGTTTCTGCCATTGCAATATTTAGAATCAAATGAGATAGGTCAGTATTCAAAAATTAATCATGAGATTGGATTTGCAGTTGTAAGGGTGTGGAATAATTTGGAGAAGATAGTAACCTATTGTCTGAGCATAGAGAAGAGTTCCTTAAGCAGTTGATATAGAATCTGGGACGTAAGTAAGAATAGATTTGGGCATGAGAGAGTGGGGCTCATGATTTGGCTTAAGTACATGTTCCAGCTCATATTTGGGGAAGGGCATGAAATATCACAGAATACAAAGATTGTTATATGGCAGAGAATAGTCCGTTATGAAAGTTAAGTCAAGAAGTCAAGGAATAAAGTGATAAAATTACTCTAAATCAGGTAGGCACTTGTGTAGCCTTAAGAATAGTTTTTCCTTTTTCCGAGAGGAATAGGAAGCTACTGATGAACTCAGGTTAATAACTGAATGAAGTTGATCTTTGCAAATTAAGTCTTCAGGAAGCTCATTAGGCTACTCTGAGTAAAAAGGAGTTTGTAGCCATTGCATAGAAAAAAATACTGTTATTTCAATGTGATGCTTCTGTCAGATATTTTTTTCAAATATAGTAATGTAAAATTGTTTTTTATATGACAACAGTAATGTTTCAAAGTCTTAGAGTTGCTGTTTCAAAAACAGAAATTTTTCCTTTGAAAATTTTTAATTCACTAGTTTACTTACAGAGAAGAAGCTTACCTTTATTAATATTTGTCAAATAAATAGATGCCGAGAGAAAGGAGTTGATATAGCTCATGTGTCTCATGAACTCTAAAATAATTGACGTTCTTGGACCAAAGAGCTTGTACATTTGCAGGACATGTACCTTGCACATGCCTGAACTTGGTT
>JAJIBD010004704.1:0-31770 GCA_021461705.1 Cryptotis parvus | reverse complement strand
GTCCTATAAAATAAATTCTTCAAATTCGCTCTTCAATTTAATACCTTAAACATGGAAATGTACTTACTATCATTTATACCTTGAGATGACTTAGTTTGGAGAGAGGGCTTTCACAGAAACTTGATAAAATTCTATAAATAAAATAAAGGAAAAAATAGGCTGAAGACGAAAAATACATGGAGCATTCTGGAGCCTGGGGCAAAAAATTTAAATGGAATACTATAGTTGAAACATTTGTGCCAGGGTAAAAAATGGGAATTAGAAGATCAGAGAAACAGATAAAAGAGAAAAATGGGAGGGAATACCGAGGCATTTTTCCCATTTTTCCTATAGATACTTTTATAATGATGTTTAGCTTACAAAATATCTACCAAGAAATATCAAGTTTGGGCTTAAAATAACTATATGAAAATGTATGCTGTAATTTCTTTATAGTGGGTACAAAGAAAAGTTACTACCCCGAAGTTTCATATCCATAGCACAATGGATTTTAGTTCAATTAAAGATCTCTATAAATGAATGATATGTATATTATAAAATTAAAAGTGCCTCTGGCTTATACTTTTGAATTTGGTAGTTTATATACTTAGTATTATTGTGAGGAGCCACTTTTAGAATATTTACATACATTACTAATCCCTTTTTTGTATATTGTTTTCCTTCCAAAGTGTGTCTTAATTAAGGTCAATTTTATATTCAAATTATACATACCTAGCTTTTTACAAGTGGAGAAGAGCCTGAGTCCAGAAAGAAATATATGCCAAGGGTATTGGTTATGCAGATAACTCCAATTCCCCCTCAGTGTAACTCACTTGAGTGATGCTGAATGTGGCCATTGTTAATATACAACTTATTCAGTTCTCACAATGTGTAAGGCAGCTATAAAAATGGTCTTTATATATGTAAAAATGAACTAGGAGACTATCACACTGATTCATAGGGGGCTAAAAAGAATACTGAACCACTTGAAGACAGTGCCAACATTTTTTTCAGTTGTTCAACTATTTCCTCTTCACTCCCCTGAGTGGTGTAATTCCACATATTTGATTTCCTTTAGTCTGCTTTTCCTGGCTTTGCTTCTCCACATCCCACATAGGTATTTGATTATCTGATCTTCATCTCTCTCCTCTGTTTATTTCATTAGGTGACTCCTACTAAATTGCGCAAGGTGATTATGTAAACAAAGTTTCATCTTCCCATAGCTTAGTAGTATTTCATTGTGTGTACACGTATGGTGATGTTTGAGAAATGAAAAATTATGATGAGTATATCACATATTCTAAGTATATAAATACATTGGGATCTTTGAATTTATGATTAGTACTGCAGAAACATAGGTGTGCATATGTAACTTTAAAATGGAGAATATATTTTAAAAGTGTTTTTGAAAGAATTCTGTTTTGTCTACTCTATATCCCTAGCCTCACATTATCCCAATACATTTGAGACTGAAGATTTTTATACCATGTATGGAAAAAATTAGTTAGGTATCAGCGAATACTTTTATTCAGTGTGTTAGCATCCACTGAAAGATAACCAAGTAAGCCATTTATACACCTTGCCTCAATCTATTCAACTTATCATGACTCTTTCATTTTCTTTACAGAAGAAGTGCACATTTGTGTACTTTTGGGGCATTCCATAGTTGTAAAGGCAAAATGCTGAGACATTTTGCCTTTACAAAAAATGCAACACAATCTGTCTTTGAGCTCAGCAAATAGTGACGTCATTCATAGTACTGTTTTAGTCTTCACCTTGTCTCTTCTAAGTTGAAAGTGATAAAAAGCTTACATTTTTTTTGTGTGAGAGACATCTTACTTATTTTATAGTTTTTGGTTATGAATTACAGATCACCAAATTTTATGATGTTTTATCACAAAGAGAACACCAAGGAAAAATAAACACATTCCATATCATCCCTATTGTTTTTTCTGTATTACTTAAAAGCCTTGTGTATAAAAATTCAATTTATGGAGCAGATAGTACAAGAAACGGTAAGTTGATTGCCTTCTCTACTGCAAATGCCCAGCACCAATTATTGACATTACTCCTCCAGGCACAGAACTTACTGGCCATCTCCAGGCATGGCCCCACTCTCACACATTTACCTTTTGTATGGAGAAAGGAATAATGAAATTCTAAGACAGAAAATCTCCATTAGGGACACGAGGTGAGTGTAAACTAGAATTCAGCAATGAATTATTATCAGTCCCTGAAAAGGAGACTAGTTTTTGCCTTCATATACACAGGCCATTATTTAGCAACAGGCCCTAGAACTTGTTTTATTTGATTGTTAGGAAACTGGGATATGAGGTGTGTCAATTAATGCTCACTTCCAATGAATCACTGATAATATTTGTTTTGTTTTGGGCCACAGCAGACTAGATTTAGGCATTACTCCTAGCTCTGCAGTCAGGAATTACTCCTGGCAATGCTCCAATGACTGTATAGAATGTCACGATTGAATCTGTGTTGACCACATGCATGGCAAACAGCCTACCTGCTATTCTATGGCTATGGTCCTAATTACTGATAATGTTTTAAAAAACATTATTTCTCGTTTGTAATCTAGGTTAATCTAAATATGTAGTTTCATGATCTCCCATTCAACAGATTAGTTGTTTTCTGAAAGTATGAAAAACATGGGGGCAATCAAGTTCTCTACGTGCACACAGTTAATAATGATCATAAGCAATATATAATGAGAAATGCTAACTTATAAAATATTTTGTCTTTAATAAATATCACATCCTTTTAATTAAAATTTCTGAATGTATTATTAGAGTAGTAAGGTCTAGAGAGTGAACCATCATTCCTTTATGATTTAGCGGAAAGACACTACAGTAGGTAAGGAGCTTGAGGCCAACACAGCTTAAATCTACAGTTCCGGTATTAATGCCAACTTAGAACTGAGCATTAAATACAGGCAAAAAGATACACATGACAACCCTTTAATGTATGTTCTGTAATCCATAGTCTGGAAGGGAAGGAAAAGAGAAAGAGAGAGAAATGGAAAGAAATAAAGAACCTGCCATGGAGCAGGGGCTGGGGGAGGGGGGAGGAACTGGGGACGTTGGTGGTGGGAGATGGGCGCTGGTGGCCAGGATGGGTGCTGGAACACTGTTTGACCAAAAACCCAAATATGAACTTTTTAATTGTATATCTTTGTAATTGTAAAAATAAAAAAAATAATAAAAAAAAAAAAAAGTGCAGGCAATGCAAAAAATAAATAAATAAATATTAAAAAAAAAATAAAATAAAAAAATCTACAGTTCCTCATATGTCCCTTTGTCCCACCAGAAGTGATCCCTGGGCATAGTCAGAAGTAAATCCTGAGGACTGCAGGGGTGCTCACTCTCAAAAATAAAAGCTTTATTGTCACTCTTTGTGGACACACCAACCAAAGGTGGGGGCATACCTACAAAGCAGCGCTCTTGCCTCTGCACTCAGTAATCACTCTTGGCATGCTTGGGGGCCTATGTGCAGTGTCAGAGTTTGAACCTGTGTCGGCGGTGTGCAAACAGTGCCCTGCCAACTGTGCTATGGATCCAGCCAGTTCTTACTTCCTTTTAATCAGTCCATTGAAGCTGAGAGTTAACTTTCTTGATCTGTTGGACAGTAGGCATAAGGGAAAAAATAATCAGAATACACAAGTTTGAAAGTATCTTGAACACAAAGCATAAGGAATTAACGATTAAAGAATTTAGGTATTGTCACCTTAATAATGGTTACTTGGAATTAAGTATGTGGAGAGGACATTTTAAACAAGCCCTACCAAAATCTTTGTAGAAGCTCTTTTATGATAATTTTATGAATAAATACAAATAAATTTATTTTAATAATTATGCATTTATTTATCTAGATAGTCTAGGCTACAAATTGGAAGTCTGCGATTTCACATACCTTAACTGGTCAGAGTTTGGAGGACTTACGGAACTTCAATCCAGATATGAATAGTAGTTGCAGGTATCATGTCAGCACCTTTTATTTCTGTTAGTCTAAATATCTTCCTCTGGAGGTAATTTATTATTCCCAGGATTATTCTCAATTTGTAAAATGCACAGCTATAATTCAAAGGTCTTATTTTTTACTTTTCTATACCACTAATGACAAAACTGGAATTCAAATTCGTTTTTAGGATTCAACATCAAAATATTCTCCCCTAATTCTACTCCTTTATAATTTGATTGACTTGGAAATAAAAGTAAATAGGGCTTTAGATAATAATACACTTGCCTTGCATGTGGTTGATGCAGATTCAATTCCCAGCATCATATGTGGTCCCCTGTGGTCATATATGATTGACATATGTGTCAATCACTCAGGAAGAAGGGAAGGAAAGAAGGAAGTAAGGAGAAAAGGAAATAGGGAGAGAGGGAGGAAGACAAGTGAGTCTCTGCCATCTGATGTTTTCCTAGATATTAATCATTTTTAAGCAACTTCCTTTATCTTCTCTACCAAGTATAAAAATCCTGAATTGTCTTCCCTTTCTATTTCTATTCCATCCATAACACCAACCCGACACACATACACAAACACTCATAAACACACTACGTTCTTTGAGCCCTGATCAGTGTGCATACCCATTCCTTCCCAACTGCATTTTCCTTTCAAGTTACTAGTGCTTTTATATATTCCCCGAGGTTCCTCTTTGAACAGAACTGTATGGATAATACAAATTTTAGACTTTACGGTCATTAAATTCTGTAACAATTTTTTCTTTTTAATATAAAATTGCCTGAACAATATGTCTCTAAATAAAGTATCCATTGCAGCTCCAATTATAACTTTACAGTCAATAAAAATGCTATCTAAAATATGGTGAATATTTTCTCCATAATTTTTGTACGACATTCAAACTCCTTAGAATGTCCCTCACTTATCAGGTTCTAAAATGAATGAGTATACAACATAAAGACATATCACAATATATTGTGAAACTGTTAAATCACAGAAATCTGAAGGAGTAGACAGTTTTAAAAGTATTCAATGGATAATTAAGAACCAAAATGAGCATATTCATTATCTATTACTATGTAATAATTAAAGGATAGTTAACTTGTGCTTAAAACAATAAGCATGTATTATATAAGCTTGTAACAGTTAGAAAAGTAGGGATATTTTAGCTTGATGAGTCCTCACAATATCTCTCCCACTCATGTGCTATATGGCAAGAGGTGGGCTGAGCGACAGTCACATGAAATTCCGACTGGAAATGGAGGATACATTTCTAAGAGGCCTTTTGCTGCCTATTAATATGAAACCAGCTATACACATGGTGTCTTCCATAAAGTGTCCTCTGAACATAACATTTCCTTATTACATGATGAGATATTCAAGAAATAAAAAGAATAAATAAATAGAAATGCATAATATACAAGTTGAAACTCTTTAGCTTCTAGAATTTGTAGAAGAAATTTTAAGCAAAAGAGTACAAACTACAATGGGAAAATTCATAACATTGAATTAGGTAAAATAATTTAAACATTTGTTTTTATTACCTAAGAATAAAGTATGTCACATATAGAACAAAATATTAGAATATCTCTACATATTCAATTGCTGCATATATGTATATAATATCCATTAAAATATTAGAATATCTCTACATATTCAATTGCTGCATATGTATATAATAGAGACTCACAGACATGGGGCAGAGCTGCTACTGGCTCTCCCTGTGACCAGCCACTCAAGAGGCGCCCTGGGAGGGATGGTGGGTTCTAGCTCTGGCCCACCACCCCAGCAGAGCCTCACAACAAGCCAGATGACCCCCACTCCATGAGGGCCTCCATTTTCCACATCTGGACTTCCCCTCGTCAGAACTCCACCCAGCAGACCAGCCTATCACAGCCCGGCACAGCACAACATCAATAAATGCTGGATTTAGAGATGACTACAAGAGTATGCTACCCACAAGGCAGAGCCTGGCAAGCTACCCGTGTCGTATTGGAGATGCCAAATACCAGTAACAATTATAGACCTCATTCTCATGATCTGATGGAATGCTTTGAGGCTCTTTATGTTCCTGGAGCAAGCAGGTGCCCTTGGGCTCTACTTGCATGAGAGAGAGGACATATGGAGATGTTACTGGTGCCCGCTCGAGCAAATCAATGATGAATGGGAAGACAGTGATACAGTGATGTATATAATATCCATTAAAATATTAGAATATCTCTACATATTTAATTGCTGCATATATGTATATAATATCCATTTTATTTCTTTAAAGTTTTGACAAATGCTGATTACACAAATCAGTAATATAGCTGATAGTTGTTTATCCCATTTATTCATGTAAAAATTAAACTAACACAAGTATTCAATTAGTCTTTAACCGTAATAAACAAAACTTTAGACAACTTCACATCTATGAACTGGTGAATATTGTGAGTATCCATATCACATAGTATTATGCAATGGTAAACAGAATCAAAGTAATAATAATATCAATAGTGCATATGTTTTTAAATAATTCTAAGTCAAAAAATAACATACAAGTATTTAATTAGGGATTGTATATTTGAATGGAATTATTTTAAAAAAGCACAACAAACACAATAGATCAATGGTTATCTTTTTTTTTTTTTTTTTGCTTTTTAGTGTCACACCCGGCGATGCTCAGGGGTTTCTCCTGGCTCTGCACTCAGGAATTACTCCTGGCAGTGCTCGGGGACCATATGGGATGCCAGGGGATCGAACCCGGGCCACCATGGGCTGGCCATGTGTAAAGGCAAACGCCCTACCCGCTGGACTATCACTCCAGATCAATGGTTAACTTTATTTGAAAGTTGAGTGAGGGAAAACTTTTATGATGCTGGAAAACATATGCTTTTATTTCATTAATGTTTGTTAGCTAGACAATAATTTATCAAAATTTATTAAAATGTATAATTTATTAAACTGCATATACGTAAATGATATGTATTGTTGAATGCCAACTATGCCTCAATAAGGTGAGAAGAAGAAAGGTAAAGTAATAAAATGTACAAAAGTTGTGAATTCATGTATGTGATTCAAAATCACAATTCATTTTTTCTTTTCTTTTTTAATTTTTTTATTATACCACCATGAGATAGACAATTACAGAGGTGTTCATAATTGGTTCTCATTTATATAGTGTTCCATCACCCATCCCTCCACCAGTGCCCCCATTCCCACCACAATCTGCTCATATTCCCTCCCACCCACCCCCAGCCTGCCACTATAGCGGGCACCTTTTATTTTCCTCTTTCTCTCTCTCTCTGTCTCTCTGTCTCTGTCTCTGACTCTATATCTCTCTATTCTTTTGCACATTGTGGCTTGCCCTACAGACATTTAAGGTTTATCATGTAAGTCTCTTTGAGTATATACAATGATGATTTCTAGTCTGACATTAGTATTTCCCACACTTAGTAGAAGACTGGTACATATTTATATCCCATTAATGAATGCAGTTGTTCTATATCTGTCCTTTTCCTTCTGACAAATTTCACTCAGCATGATAGTCTCCATGTCCATTCGTTTGCAAGTAAATTTCATGGCTTCGTCTTTTCTGACAGCTGCATAGTATTCCACTGTGTAGATATACTAAATCTACAGTTTAGATATAGTATATCTACAGTTTCTTTAGCAAGTCCTCTGTTCTCAGGCACTTAGGTTGTTTCCAGGTTCTGGCTGTCATGAATAGAGCTGCAATGAATAAAGAAGTACAGATAGTGTTTCTACTATGTGTTTTTGGGGTCTCCAGGGTATATTCCTAGGAGTGGTATTGCTGGGTCAAATGGGAGTTGAATATCTAGTTCTGGGAGGAATGTCTATTGTTTTCCAAAAGGGCTGGACCAGTTCACACTACCACCAAGAGTGGATGAGAGTCTCTTTTCCCCACATCCACACCAGCACCGGTTGTTCTTGCTGTTTTGGATGTGTGCCAGTCTCTGTGGTGTGAGATGATGCCTCATTGTTGTTTTGATTTGCAGCTTCATGATGATTATTTATGAAGAACACTTTTTCATATTCCTTTTGGTCATTCAAATTTCTTCTTTTTGGAAGCTTCTGTTCATTTCTTCTCCCCATTTTTTTGATGGGGTTGTCGGTTTTTTTCTTGTGAAGGGCTACCAGTGCCTGATATATCCTGGATATTAACCCCTTGTCAGATGGGTATTGGGTGAATATCCTTTACCATTCTGTGGATTGTCTTTGTATCTTGGTTACTGTTTCTTTTGAGGTGCAGAAGCTTTTCAATTTTATATAATCCCATTTGTTTATCTTTGCTTCCATTTGATTTATCAGTGGTGTTTTGTATTTGAAGATGCCTTTGATTTCAATGTCGTAGAGCATTTTTCCAATATTTTCTTTGATGTACTTTATAGAGTCATGTCTGATGTTGAGATCTATAATCCATTTTGATCTGACTTTTGTGCATAGCGTTAGAAGGAGGTCTAAGTTAATGTTTTTACACGTAGCTAACCAGTTTTCCCAGGACCATTTGTTGAAGAGGCTTTCTGTTCTTCACTTAATATTTTTTGTTCCTTTATCAAAGATTAAGTGATTATATATTTGAGGGTGTGTTTCAGGATATTCAGTTCTATTCCATAGGGTCTGTCTCTATACCAATAACATGCCATTTTAATTACAACTGCTTTGTAATAGTTTTGAGGTTGGGGAAAGTAATACCTCCCCATCTTTTTTCTTCCCAAGGATTTCTTTTAGCTATTCGGTGGGGGTTTATTATTCCATACAAATTTCAACAGTGTTTGATCAATTTCTCTGATGATCATCATAGGTGTCTTTATATGGACCACATTGAATCTGTATAGAACTCTAGGGAATATTACCATTTTGATAATGTTAATTTTCCCAATCCACATACAGCGAAGGTGTCTCCATTTCCTCTGGTCCTCTTTTCATTTCTTGAAATAATATTTTGTAGTTATGTCTGTAGAGATAGCTTACATT
The DNA here is from genome assembly GCA_021461705.1 of Cryptotis parvus. Taxonomy (NCBI): domain Eukaryota; kingdom Metazoa; phylum Chordata; class Mammalia; order Eulipotyphla; family Soricidae; genus Cryptotis; species Cryptotis parvus. The sequence continues at coordinate 22,833 of JAJIBD010004704.1, read as the reverse complement.
ATTTGTCAAACATTCCTAGGTATTTGATTTTCTGTGGTGCAACTATGAATGGGATCATTTCTTCAATATACCTCTCTTCTCTTTCATTATTTGCATATAGGAAGGTCATTGACTTTTGGGTATTGATTTTTTTACCCTTCCACTCTAGTATAGGAATCTATTATTTCTAGGAGCTTCTTGGTAGGGAGTTTAGGGTTTTTAGGTATAATATTATGTCATCTGCAAATAGTGACAACATGACTTCATCCTTTCCTATCCGGATGCCCTTAATGTCTTTTTCTTCCCTGATGCTATGGCAAGTACTTCCAGTACTATAAGATAGGAGTGGCCAGGGGTGGGCAGCCTTGTCTTGTCCCCAATCATAGGGGAAGGCTTTCAGTTTTTCCCCATTGAGAATGATGATCGCTGTGGGCTTGTAGTAGATGGCTTTGATTATATTGAGGAAGGTTCCTTCAATTCCCATTTTGTGGAGAGATTTTATCATTAATGGGTGTTGGATCTTATCAAACACCCTCTCTGCATCTATTGATATGATCATATGGTTTTAATTTTTCTTCTTATTGATATGATTTACTATTTTGATTTACTTGTGGATGTTGAACCATCCTTGTATTCCCAGAATGAATCCTACTTGGTGAAGGTGTATAATCAGATTCTACTTGCTAGTATTTTGTTGAAGATCTTAGCATCTGTGTTTATCAGGAAGATTGCTCTGTAGTTTTCCTTTTTTTGTGACATCTCTGCCTGCTTTGGGTATCAGGGAGCTTTGTGCCTCATAGAATCTATTGTGAGTGTTTCTGTTTCTTCAATTTCCTGGAAGAGCTTGAAAAGGACTGGGAGTAGGTCCTCTCCAAAGGTTTGGTAGAATTCACTGGTGAAACCATCTGGACCTGGGCTTTTGTGTTTGGGGGACTTTTGATTATGGTGATAGGTTTGATGAGGTATTCCAAATCTTGTCACAACCTTGGGAGGCTATAGGAATTCAGGAATGTGTCCATTTCTTCTTGGTTCTCTTGTTTCATGGCATACAGACTCTCATAGTAATCTCTGATAATCTTTTGAATTTCTGTTATTTCTGTTGTGATGTCCCCTTTTTCATTCCTGATTCTATGTTTTTGGGTTCTCTCTTTCCTTTTTCTTGTGAGTCTTGCAAGTGGTTTGTCAATATTGTTTATTTTTTTTAAGTACCGGCTCTTGGTTTCATCGATCTTCTGGATTGTTTTTTGTGATTCCATCTCATTGATTTCCGCTTTAAGTTTTATTCTTTCTTTCTTATTTTATTTGTTTTTTGGGTCACACCAGGCAATGCTCAGGGGTTACTCCTGACTCTGCGCCCAGGAACTATGCCTGTCAGTGCTCAGGGGACCATATGGGACAACGGGATTGAACCCGGGTTGGCTGCATGCAAGGCAAACAACCTACCCTCTGTACTATCATTCTGGCCCCAAATTTTATTTTTTCTTTCTTTCTGCCTGGGTTGGGCTCCTTTTGCTGATAGCTCTCTAAGATCTTAAACTTGTAAGATCATATGATTTAAGATTATAAGCAATCAGACTGTTATGATGGCCTTTTCCTTTTTCTGATGAATGCTTGAAGAGCTATGGACTTGCTTTTTAACACTGCTTTCTCTGTATCCCCAATTCTGGTAATTCGTGTCTTCGGTCTCATTTTTTTCCAGGAATTTTTTAGCTTTCCTCTTTGATTTCTTTCATGATGTGCTGATTGTCAGCAGTGAGCTGTTTATTTTCCAGGTGCTTGTTATATTCTCCATTTTTGTGTGTGATTAACTTCTATTTTCAGTATATTATGGTCTGAAAAATTAGTTGACACAATTTATATCTTCTTGATTTTATGGAGGTATGTTTTATGGCTCACTGTGTGATTAATCTTGTAGTACGCGTTCCATGTGCTCTGGCATTTTGAGGATGAAATTCCCTGTATATATCTACTAGCCCTCTTTCTTCCATCTCTTCTTTTAGGTCCAGTATTTCCTTGGTAAGTTTCAGTCTTGTTGATTCATCAAGAGTTGATAGAGCAGTGTTCACATCTCCAACTACAATTGTGTTGCTGTCAATGTCTTCTTTGAAGTCTATTAGTAGTTGTTTTAGGTATTTTGCTTGCCCCTCACTGGGGACATATATGTTTAGGAGTGCAATTTCTTCCTGATATGGGTATCCCTTGATTATTAAGAAGTGACCTTCACTGTCCCTTCAGACCTTCTTCATACTGGAGTCTATGTTGTTTAATTGTGTATGGCCACCCGACCTTTTGGAGGGGTTGTTTGAGTGAAGGATTTTTTCTGGCCTTTTACATGGAGACTGTCTTTGTTCCGATTGTTCAGATGTGTTTCTAGAAGGCAGCAGACTGTTGGATTCAATTTTTTTTTGTTTATTTTACCACTCTAAACTGGTGCATTTAAACCATTGACAATGAGAGAGATTATTGTCACGGGATTTTGTGCCATCTTTCTATATAGGTTTGTTGTTCTTCTGAGCATTTTTCTTATTTTAGAGTAGCTCTTTCAGCCCTTCTTTTTAAGGATGGTTTTGAGTCTATGAAGTTCCTCAGCTGTTGTTTATCCAAGAAGCTGTTCATCTGTCCTTCAAATCTGAGTGAGAGTTTATCCGGGTAAAGAATTCTTGGTGAGGCACTCATTTCTTGAATTTTTTCACTATATCCCACCACTGCCTTGGGGCTTGGGGCGTCTTTTCTGATAGGTCTGCTGAAAGCTCGAACGGATGCTCCTTTGTATACAATTTCCTTATTTGATTCTGCCTCTTGAAGAATTGTGTCTCTATTTATGGCATCCATTATTTTGACTAGGATATGTCTTAGAGTCTTTCTATTGGGGGTCTCTTTTTGCTGGTACCCTTTGGGCTTCTTAGATCTGAATGCCTTCATCGCTTATCTCTGGGGACTTTTCAGTAAGGATGTCTTGAACTGTTCCTATTTCCTTAGGTCTGCTTTCCTGTCCCTCTGGGACTCCGATAATTCTTATGTTGTTCCTCTTGGGTATATCCCAATGTTCTCTGTTCTGCTGCTGATCCACTTTCCGGTCTTTTTTCCATCTTGTGTGTTTGCCTGAGTGTTTTCTGCAGCTCATCCTCAGTATCTCTGATTCTGTCTTCTGCTGCTGTCATCCTGCTGTTGAGAGTCTCTACTGTGTTTCTCATTTCATCTTCCAAGATTTTTAGTGATGATATTTCAATTTGCATTGTTCTCATTCCTGCTCTCATTTCCTCCTATAATTTATTGACTGCCCTTTCCACTGCTTCATTTATTTTATTGGACATCTTTTCCATTTTTTCATTGAGCTTCTTTAAACATCCTCACCATTTCATCTCGAATTTTTTGTCAGAGAGATTTTTTACATCTGCATTCTTTGTCAAGTCTTCAGGTTTGGTTTCTTCATCTGCTCTTTGAGCTGGAGATCTGTGTTGCTTCCCCATGGTGCTGTGGTTGTTGGTGGTGGATTCTTCTGGGGTACTGTTTCCTCCTCACTGTCAGGTAGGACACTAGAGATGCACAACAGAAGGTGTTCTCCTATTCCCTCTTTGAGGATATTACCTTCCCCTTGGTGTTAAATTTCCTGAGGGGAGGTGACCTGGCATGAGGGTTCAAAGTGTTCCGTTTACTTCATCTTTCACTTGGATTTCTGGAGGCTGTAGTTTTGCTTTCTGCCAGAGGTCCAGGGCTCTATCACTTTCAACGTGCACCCATCTGGTCACAATTAATTTAATATTTTTAAATTTTAATTGAATCAAGTTCTAAGCAAATTTAACTCTTTAAAATTCAACACATCTTTATCATATTTTGAAAATATCACAGAAAAGATCAGAATGAAGTTTGTGTAGGGGTGTGTGTGTGTGTGTGTGTGTGTGTGTGTGTTTATAATAAAAGACTTATTTTCCCCTTATGGAACCAAAGTTTAATATGATACTAACATAAAATCTTACACTATGTGAAATAAATCCAGATATAGGAAAATTATGTTCTATTTGAATAAATATAGTTCCTGTAGTTAGGTTTGAATACAGTTTCAAACTATATTCATGATTTGATTAGATGTTTCTTAGTTGTAGTTTAGAATTTATGCCACTATTTTATCTCACTGATAATGTAAATTTTGCTTGACCAGTTAGGTCCAAATTTACTTTCCAAAATACTTAATTCTATTATTTTCTAGGATACCATCTCCTAAGGGGTCAGCGGCTATGTGATACTTCTGAATGGAGACTTAGATATGTTTGGTCCAAATTCTCACTGAAATGAGAAACTGTGAATCATATATTAAGAATGAAAAAAAATTAGAGGACAGCTTGGCTTCCCATTGTCAGTTCTCTTAACCATATTCCTCTTAAGTTTTGGATACTTGCTACCATAAAGAGCATTTACATAGAATTAGTTAATGTAAAAGCACTTCATATTTTATAAGCAAAGGTAAAATATTCTGCATTTACTATGTTCACTTTCTTATATAATATTTAATCATAAGTTAGTTTTTTTTCAGACTAGTTCGCTTTTTTGTTAGAGGTCATAAAGTCTAAAAATTGAATTTTATATATTAATTGAAAAAAAGAAAGTAATTGAAAGCCTTGTTTGCAAAAAAGTAAAACAAAAGTGTTTTGAGAATGTTTTCTGCTTCACCAGTAGAAAATGTGATTATTTTACGTTGTTTAAGATTGAATTTTAGTAAACTTAACACTAAAAATTATAATTTAAGCTAAGAAGATTCCCTCAGTATATATTAACATATAGCATATGCTTGCCACACAACATACTTTCTCCACTTTAATATGTCCATATTCTTTCTTCCCCTTAATCTATATCTATAGTAATATCACTTCCTTTTTTATTTTTATTTTTATTTTTATTTTTTGGTAATATCACTTCCTTTAATACTAATAACTGACTAGAACTATGTTCACGAATGCTTTTGACAGTGCAAGAAAATATCTTTTTCTCAAACTACAGATGAACCATTTTTCAGAGCCACTTTTAGGACTTTCATTGCATTCATTATCAATATAAAACATATCACATTAACTACCTAAACCAATCAAAGTTTCTGTAAATTAACTATTTGACTTCACTTTTTAGTCTCCAACTTCAAATCATACAGGCTAATGTTATTTGGTATTCTGAGCTCAAATACTTTGTTAGCAAAAAGAAAATTAACAACAACAAAAAAAAAACCCCCAAACATTGCGTGTTCCTGGGTACTGCTGAGAACATTAATGTTCAAGAGTAAAACATAAAATTAATTAGCAAGAGTACAAGAATGAGTTGTGAGAGAATATGGTAATGGAATAGTTATTTGCTTTTCATTTTTCTTAATAAGGAACACACCCAGAGATGCTGGTGTGAAAAGAGCTGCGAACAGTCCTAGAAGATGGCTGTGTGCTGTGGGAGTTTGAGGCATGGGGAGTGGAGGACAAGTCAGGACCATATATAGAAGTTCTGGGGTGGTGTGGGGAAGGCAGTGCTGTGGGGTCAAATTCAGGACCTATAAATACTTGCTTATGTTCTACCACCTGAACAACTCTCTGTTCCCTGGAATAGGTGCTGTAACCTCTCTCTGAACCTTAGCCCTTTAATAATTTGACATCCCGATAGAAGCAAATGGCTAGATTAAATATCTATCACATACTAAAAGGAACTTTCTTTTTAGCTTTGTTTCTTTGAATGCTTGAGGGAAAATAACAAAATCAATGTAAATTCAATTTTACTAAATGTTTGCTAAAGTTCAGAGAATTATTAAAATTGGTTTAAGTTCAACTCACTGAAAGTTCCGATCAGATAAGCTTGAGTTTCAGCTGACCATAAGATCTAACAATAACAACAACACAATAATCTGGGCTAGGTAAGGAGATGTTTCATTTTTCAATGTCCATTCTAATAGAGGGTTTGGGAGCCTGGCATAATGGTAATTGGCAATGGTTTGCTCTTGTGATAGGGAAATGGTCATTTGATATAGGGAAGGAAGTATTTAATATCATTTATTTAATTGTTCTGCTCTGTTTGTGTCTTACACCAGGCACTACTCAATCAAGGCTTACTGCAGACTCTGGACTCAGGGATAATTCCTGGTGGGGCTTGGAGGATCATATGGGATGTTGGGGATCAAACCTGGGCGACTACGTGCAAGGCGAGTGCCCAGCCACTGTATTATCATTCTGGTCTCAGGAGAACTATTTTAATAGAGGGAAAGAAACAACTGCAACATGAAGAGCATGAAAGTGAACTCATAGGATCCTTAATCACCATAGAGGTCAACAGAAAATGCTTTTCTATTACTGGGAGTGGTAAACCACAAAAGGAAAACAAAAACAGAAATTGTGAACAAAATGAGCTGGTGGCAGGGTCAGAGCACCGAGCAGAAATTGTTTACTTTTTCTGTCAACTGATTCCCAGAGGGGCTACTAAAGTTGCTGTAATAGTAGCCGCATAGGATTAAGGTGGGTGAAAGTGCAGGTGACTCAGAGAGCAAAAGCTTGAATTAAGTTTGATTAAACTTGTGGGCATTTTGTCCAAAACTAAACAAATTACAAGGATGAAAATAATTACAAAACACAAATCGAAATTTCTAGTGTCTCTACACATTTTGTCATGTCCAGCAAAAGCTGATCCTCTTTTTCAACATCAAATGGGAAAAGTACATATTTGAGATCAATCAGTCTCAAGTGCCTCATACCTGAAATAGGGTGTTTCTCAAATGTCACTGCTCCGCAGTAATGCAGAACTGAGGAAAAATTCAACATGTCAAGTTCCACTCCCATTAGCCAAAAAGATACTGCTAGCTTTTCTATATATATATATATATATATATATATATATATATATATATATATATATATACATATATACATATATACATATATATACATATATAAGCTATTATTTGATAGTGATGCATAACTGGTAGCTTCCCAAAGTAGTCAATCTGTCAGAAAATTCCCATTTTTCTATTTCTCCTTTTATAGCTCAACTATCAGTAACAACACATTATTTGAGTATCCCTTTTGTTCATTTATTTATTAGTTCAACAAATGAATTCAGGAGGGCAGTGTAAGAAAAACTGGATACGTATCAGATTGAGTGCACTGGACTGTAAATAGGGAGGTGGGGAGACTTTCAAAGGAGCCTGAGGTTTTATTAATGAAAGCAGGTTTGAGTTTCCCCACTGACCTTGCAATTATTTTTAAGCCTCAGTTGCTAAAGGACCCATCCTTAGTGGCTTCCAACCCCAAATGATGTGAGCCTTGGTCTGGATAAAGAGCAGAAGATAAAAGAAAAGCATCCTAATATTCACAGCCTTTCCTCAACAGTCAAGGATAATGCCTGCTGATCTTTCCTGCTGTCTAGCTACTTTCATGTGAAACAATATTGAGAAACTGGGGGAATCCAGGTTTACTCTGGACTTTTTCATCCTAATTAAGACATCGTTAATATTGCTTTTCTATTAGTGGCATTATAATCCCACATTTCACAGCACAATGGCATATGTTCTTTACAAACAAGTATATGTCCTTTAAAAACAGATCTGACCCTTGTTCTCAGTGTTACAGGAATTCTCATTTTATAAAAAAAGGTTTACCACAGTATTCATTCACACATAATTTAATTTTACACAGTTAGAATTTAGTTTCAACACAGTCAAATTGACTAGTTTGAAGAAACGAAATGAGGACCACTAACTCATAATTTTAATTTTATTAGCATAGTGGAGCTTGGGCTTGTTTTGTCCACCAATGAAATCCATTCCCTTTCCCAAAAGGATATCTAAGACACAGAAGGAGATATTTAGTATAGTTAATCTTTTTACAAGTACTATGGAAAAATATCTATCTCCAATGATTGGTATAATTATCTCACAGCAGCTTCAGAGATATTACAACATATTTGAGTTATGCAGAATCCAGAGGATACTGAGGAGACAATAAAATATTAAATCACTTGCTAGCTTTGGGGATGACAGAACATGGTAGCCTGTGTATGAATTTGTAGTCAACCAGTCTCATGAAGAGGCATTTGTGTTAAACTGATTCTTTTGACTACCTGAAGGTAAATTTCTACAAGATTTTAAGTGGTCTGTGCAGCTAATATAGGAAAAAAAATAAGTTCATAAACAATTGATGTAGACTTAATACACACAAATATCTTCATGGTAAAATAGCTGTGATAGGCAGAGTAATTTTTGTTATGCTGTTGCTGAACAAGGGGTTCATTGCTAAGGCCAATATAGTTCATTATTCATAAGTACTATATTTAACTATTGTTCTCTTTGTTTGCTTTTGGTTTTAGGACCACACTTAACTGCTCCTGGACCAGTACTTAAAGATCTCTCTTGTTGGTATCCAGGGTCGATATGGAGAGTGAGGTTTGAACTCAGTTGTGGTAAGGTAAGCTTCCTATTCATAGTACTTTCTACGGAGTCCCAAAATATCCATTGCTATTTTAAATCTTTTTTCTTAGGATACAGTGGTCTTCAAACCTACATTTTTCTAGTTCTCTTTGTTTCTTTGTGTGGTATTGACTCTGTGCTCTGAAATCACTCTTGAGGGGCTCAGGAGCTTTTTCTTGATTTTAAGCATTCTCTCCCATTTTCTTGTTCTGACTAATTCACTAACAGAGGAGTTCCTCTGGGTCTTAAGAGAAACACAAAAGAAACACTACTTCTATTTTATTAATTTTCACCAATGGTAGGAGGGTAGTTATATTCATTAGTCAGAGAGCAGGAGCAAAGTAGTACTAATTTCTGAAACAGAAGAGGAAAAATACAGAGATTGAAAGTACAAATAGCTTTAATTTCATCTGGTTCTTCCATCACAATGAAAAGCAAAATAAAAGTTACCCTCTGCATATACTTTCTGATTAGCATACACAAGCACTGCAAGGGATCACAGGAATAAAGCCCAGGAGGAGATTCAATGTTAAAATTATTATTTTCTTCCTTCAGTCACTTAGAGAAAGACTATTGATAGGAGGGAAATCATGTAATTGGATTCCCAGTTGAACCATTGACTTAAATATTTTACATTTAGATTTATGCATAACCAAACAGTACATATGATCATATATATAAAAACATATATATATAAACATATATATATATATATATATATATATATATATATGTTTTTACTCCTGGGATTTGTAGAATTATTTAAAATCTCAAAAATAAAACCAAATGTGAACCTGACCATGATAATCTGAGTAGAATACGGCAGCAGATGTGGAATTTATCCCTGATAAGGAATCAAGGAGTAAGTCTGTTCTATAGACATATCTTGTGTGGTTTTAGAATATAATCCAGCTGAATATTAAATATGGCTATGATACAAGGAAAATGACCTAACACTCTGAATTCTTTTATGCTGGCAAGTAATTGCAAAAGATATATTTTAAAAAATAATTCAAAATAAATATAATAACATATGCAATATAATTCCTATATATATGGAGATACCCATAATTTAGGCAATTTACCTAGCTTAAGACAGTTTTACATAAACTCAGATAAAGCAAAGGAAATTGAGTGTGGAATGAAATAGAAAAAAATGGCACATTCGGTTGGGAATTTATTGGGAAAGGCTAATAACTAATACAAGGCTCCTTTTCATTTTTTTAACTTCTGTCTTGTCATTTGAGAAGAATTAATATTTAGTGATAGAGACATTCCCATAAGGTCAAGTTTTCCTTGGTAAACTTAAGCTTACACAAGTCAATCTCTACCATGCTTCAAATTCCATAACATTCCTACATTAACCTTTTGCTAAGGAAGATATTGGAGTAACATTTTGGGGTTCCCTTATTTTAATAATAAAAACATTTGACAAATTAATGTATATGTGCACATTTTCTAATGTACTAGAGATGTGCTTGTGTTGAGAAGTATGTAAGACACTTATGATCTGCAATTTTTAGCTTCTTTTAGAAACCAAACAAGAAATTTCTGAAGAAAATAAGACAAATATGATTTATTTCCTATTGGGAGTTCAAGGACTAAAAGCTTCCACAAGCGTGCACATAATACACAAACAAATGAACCAGAACACAAACAAATGAATTCAAGGTTTTGGTGTTTACATCCTAAACTTTAAATTACAGGCCAGTTTACTTGTTTATATAGAGCTTTCCCTTTTTTTTTTTCCTTTTTACAAATTTGACTTTCAAGATGCTGTAAAGCTAGTTCTTCTTTTGAGGAGTCTTATGTGACAAATTTGAGAGCGGAGCATTGTTTGATTCTTATATTCTTTTTGAGTCTTGCTTTGGACTAGACCCAGGTAAACAGGCCCAAAGCAGGGACACGGAGAGAATAAAGAAAAAGGAGAGAAAACAAAAGAAAAAAGCATAGGGCCAGGGGGCTAACAGGTCCAGGACCTACTCCAAGGGTCAACATTTCATCTCTGGACTCCAGCATTCTGGACTGAAAGGATCCATAAACTGCCCTTCTTGTCTGTCCAGCAGGAAGTTAGCACAGTGCCTCTAAACTTCTAGGAAACTGTATTTCCCTTTTGCTTCAGTCAAGTAAAATTTAATCGCTTCTGTCTTGACCAAATGGAGTAGGAAATGGCAGTACTCCTCCACTCTCAAGGTCACCCACTTCATCTACGTCACTTGCAACAATTTCTTTGAAAGGCCAAGGCATGAAGGGAGGCATGAAGGAGACATGCATGAAGGGAGCCATGAAAGGAGACATGCATGCACGACAGTCGTGAAGGAGACGTTACTGGTGCCTGCTCTAGCAAAGCCATGAACGACGGGAAGACAAGTGGTACAAGTGGTCTGTCTTGACTGTTCAAGCTCATTCTATTTATCCCGTAAGTTCAATAATCCTTAGAAACAAATGAGTAGTGGAGGTGATAGGCACTGAACGCAGTATCTAAAACCTCTACACTTCTTGCTATACCTCAGTGGCTTTGAGATTGCATAGGTATTAATTATGCTTATGATATTACAAGTATGATTAGTAATTCTACTAATAATATTTGCATTTCATATAAGAGTGTTCACTGGGATTAATATGTTGCTATATAATTGTTAAATTTATATAACTAAAATAATAATTCAGCCATTAAAATAATGTTAAATCTGACTGATTAAAATGTGGTTAATGACTTTAGGTGTTTTCAAAGTTCTTAGTCAAAAAGACCCTGAACAGATACAGCTAAGTAAAATTTTTGAGAAATTTAACTCTAGTATAACTGCTCATGGAGTAGGTTGCTTATGTAACATGTGTGGCAAAATAAATTTTAGATACTAATTTTCATTAGCTTTCAAATATTTTCAGTCACCTATCTCAGCAAATTGAATGCTAGACACTCCATTGACTCAAGGATGTTACCTACAGTTATCTACAGAATTATCTAAAGACACTATGTCTAGGAAAAAGTCGTCAGAATTAGTTTTATGCAGTTTGAGAACAGGAAGAAGTGAGCATCTGTAGCCTTGGGAACAAAAGACAGGGAACTCTTGATTCTGGCCACACTTTGAGAGGCACCAAGACCTCCTAGAGAAATGACTTCCTGATTCTCCAATTTTCAGGCTCTCTACCCATTGAACTACATACAGAAGTTGAAGTGTCAGAGATATTAGGAAAACAAATTATTTGAACTAATAGTTGCCTTGGTATTAGAAATGGACTTCTATTTAAAAAAGAGATCTCTGGATGACCAAAGGCTGAGAATAGTGCATACCTCCAAATAAGAATGCTACTAACTCTCTCATTATCTTCTTAAACAGAATAATCAACTCTTGCTATCAGAATGAGCTTGATAAATAACTCACAAGGAGTGTAAATTCTGGCCAACTGAGTGATGAGATGTATGAAAACCTAATTAAAATGATAAAAAAGGAAAGCAATTGAATTTGTAAATGCATTTCTTCTTTTCTTTGACCCAAACTAAATACCTAATCAGATGCTTTAGCAGCATATTTATTAATTGCTCAATAAAATCTATTTTAATAAAACACATCAATGATTCAGTTAATATTTATTGCATAACCTTCATGAGCTTAGAACTTAGTTTATGAATAGTTGAATCATTATACAGCAATTAACTAAATTTTACAATATAGCTAGTTTTTTGCTTGGGTGCCTCACTCACATTTTGGCAATAAAATTCCCAAATAAGCAAATCTTAAAATGATGCCTGGATCAATCATTGCTCCCTAAATAACGTTTTTATTATAGTTCTTGGTAAGCAGGAATATGAATTGCTTTGAAACTGTTCTTTTCAAGCAAAATCATAAAATTTTAAAGCTAAAGGTGTTCTTAAAGAATATCTAAATTTTCTTCCTTTTCATCTCCCTTTTTTACAGATTTGAACACTAAAAACTTAACCATCTGAAGAAATAGTAACAAAAAACAATATTAAAACAAGATTTATACATCCCAAGTTTTATTCTTCCTTTTGCATTGTGAGCTGATACCCTCTATCTTCAAAGTATCTTATCCAGAGCAATCATAGCTGAATAAAAAGTGTCACACAATGATAGCATTGCAATAATAACATTTGATGAGTTTTTTTATACATCAGGCAAACTTCTAGTAGAATTTTAATTTAGATGTTAAACATAACTGAGTTGAACTTCAAAGAAGAGTCAAGTTATATACTTAGTAAGTTTAGTATTTATACTTGAACATAGGTAACCTGGCAAGCTGCCCGTGTCATATTTGATATGCCAAATACCAGTAACAATTATTCCCATGACCTAATATAGTGGTTTGAGGCTCTTTATGTTCCTGAGTGAGCAGATGCCCTTTGGCTCTACTAGCATGAGACAGGACATATGGAGATGTTACTGGAGTCCGGCTCGAGCAAATTGATGATGAACGGGAAGATAGTGATAGATAGTGATAGGTAGCAAGACATGGAAGCTCAATTTAACGAACTTAGTTATTTGAGTTACAGAACATTGTCCAAATCAGTGACTCAGTTATTTGTTCATCAGGCGAGAATTTAAATAAAATAGTTAAGACTTCAGTGTATCAGATGATAATACAGGAGATGGAGGTAGATTGTATATGAGAGGAATGATGTTTCTAACCTTGGAGACTCAATATCAAAATACTTACTGGTATTTCTAGATTATAAAATACAAGGGACAAATTCATTTGTGGCTATCTCAATAAATACAGGGGCTAATGAGAGTAAACAGATAGTAAGTTAGTTCCAAATTAAAGCAGGGTTCTGAGTGTATAAATCATAGAAATAATTCTGGAAATCTCAGGAACTTCCAAATTTTACTATAGTTTAGCTCCAGCTCTTTTCAGACTCATTAAAACTGAATAGTTCTTAATATCCATAGGTGAGTGTCTGTCCCTGTATGTTCTAAAACTTTCCTGCCAAATCATGTGATGGCTGGTTGCCAATCACTCGATCACTTGAATCCCGTTATTCATCCATTTGCTCGAGCAGGCGCCAGTAACATTTCCATTGAACCCTATCACGTGCCAATGTAGCCCAATGGCATCTGGTTGATTCAGGAATACGAAGAGCCTCAAAACGTTCCTTCAGGGTCTTTACAAGGAAGTCTGACCATCTTGTAGGTGAGCGGCCACGTGATCTTTTGACATCCTGTGGGATCCAGTCGGTAATGGCTCTAGTTCAGCGGTTGTTCCCAAATCGGGGCTGGTTGCCAATACATGGATGAATTCTTCCTAGTCAGCTGTCCAGTTTTGTTGAGTTAACATTATCAAACCTGAGTGTACAAAGATGGATCTCAAAACGTAAGTCCAGTTTAACTGAAACAGTACAATTATGTTAATTATGAAGAAAACCTCATTATTATTACATAAAAGCTATGTGCTGTGTATTAATATTTATTAAGATTAGTTATTATTTCAGGTGAAGTTACAAAAAATGGCACATAAGTTTTCCTCAAATTATGCTCATGTTTATCAGATTCACTTTTCACAGAGATAAAATGTTAGTATTATACAAATTCATGCTTTATAACTTTATAGAAATTTTTTGACAGACAATCAATTCATTTATGTATAAAATGAGTACCATTAAGTAAAATATGTGTATTCAAAATTTGAAAGGACAGATTACCTATCCCAAATTACTTACATGAGGACAGATAAGAAAAATAAGCTAGGATTATGCATAAGAATTATCACTGTATCACTGTATCACTGTCTTCCCGTTCATCATCGATTTGCTCGAGGGGCCCCATTGTAACATATCCATAAGTCCTGTCTCATGCTAGTAGAGCCCAGGGGCATCTGCTTCCCAGGAACATAAAGAGCCTCAATCCATTCCATCAGATCATGGGGATGAGGTCTATAATTGTTACTGGTATTTTAGCATATCAAATACAACACGGGTAGCTTGCCAGGCTCTGCCGTGTGGGTATCTCTTGCATAAGAAAGAAAGACCATATAATATGGTAGGTAGAGAAATTGCTGAAGGCTAGAGCTCAATACAGGGATATTAGAAAAAGTTTTCCAAGAGAATAATACTTAAACTTTATGTTGAAAGACATATTAATATTAAAGTGAAGAACTTCTTAAGAATATCAGAAACAAAAGAAACATCACATATCTGGGAAATAGGGAAGCAATTTGGAATAATGTGAAATGTCTATTGACAGTGGTAGAGAGGATGTCGGGGCGCTCTGCCGGGTCCCCGACAGTGCCGAAGCGAGGTTCCCTTCTACCTCCGGCGGCGAGGAATGGATGAACACTCAGGGATCCGATGAGGTTTTAAAGACTTTACTTATCACAGGTTCAGGCATACAAATCAGCAAAAGGAAAAACCCGATGCTTAGGATTCCAGGCTAGAACCCCAGCCACGTGTAGGCCAAGATGGCGACCACCACGTGTATAACTTCCAAGGGAAAACGCTTACAAGGCGAGATTCCACGGGGAAGAAGAAGCCGGGAGGCGGGGAACCGGCAAGTTTATACCCCCCCCGCAACTCAGACCTTCCTCCCATTGTTATGGAAAGCAGGGAGGGTCCAATGCCCTCAGGTAACCCCTCCCTGCATCTCACCTAGGGCCTTTACTGTGCTAATGTTTTGAGCCGGGAAGGGAAGGCCTTTGAAATGTAGAGAAGGGGGTTTCTGAGATGGCATGTCACTGTACCAAAGATCAACACCAATGCCAGTTAAATATTTCTCCAAGCCTTCACAAGTCTCCTCTACTTCATTGTAGTTTTATATTTTATCAGGGAGCCATGCTTGTTTGTTTGGAAGCAAACAGCATTTCTCTCTGGTCTAATTACTTAGGTGTCCTTACGTTGGCCAGGCTAATATGCTGGTAAGATCTAGCTAGTCCCACGATGATTGTGATAGCATGGGAGAATATTTATACCAGCTAGTACAGCATACATGGTCGGATAAACTGCCACATTTAGACTACCCCTTATCTACGGAGTGATCTGCGGGAAGCAATTCAGAGCAGATGCAGCGGCCCTTAGGAGTCCTGCAACAGAGGAGATTTAGAAAGTACCTGGAGACTAAAGTTTTTTAGTTTATTTTTTCAATTTTTTCATATATGTGTTTTAGGGCTATATACAATGGACTTTGCAGAACGATTAAATAATTTTCAGCAAAGGGAATTTGAGTTTAGAACTATTCTTGGAGCTGGAAAGATAGAATAGTCAGTCTCCTCACACTGGTCAAACTGTGTTTGATCCTTGGGACTCTATAAGGTTAGGTGAGCAAACCAAGTGTGATCCCTGAATGTGAGTGAGGAGAAAGCTCTGAGAAACATTGTATATGATCCCAAAACAACAACAAAATATCCCTGCAGCATTCTAGGAGATTTATGAAAGGATCTCACCCTTTTATAGTTTTACCTTATTTTCCCCAAAGGAGAGATAGGACATTTGCATAATTTTATTTAAAGTCTTTTAAAAAACCACAGCCATGCAAATTATGATTCAGAACACCAACTACACTCTCTTTATACCTTCTCCAAACAGTCACATTTCTTACATAAATGGGTGAAACGAACAAAGGAGGGAAAAGGACTTCCTAAAATTTATTGTGATTGACAATTATTTTTTACTTTTAATATAACAACCGCATGGCAAGCTACTCATGTCATATTTGATATGCCAAATGCCAGTAACAATTATAGACCTCATTCCCATGACCTGATGGAATGGTTTGAGGCTCTTTATATTCCTGAGCTAGCAGATGCCCTTGGGCTACACTAGCATGTGACAGGACATATAGAGATGTTACTGCCTGCTCGGAAATCGATGATCAATGGGAAGATAAGTAATAAGTGATAAGTGAATATTACAAACACTTACTGGTAACCACTTTTTAGGTGTTGAGTATCACTTGATCACTTGAATCCCCAATCCGCATTTGTGCCGCTTGGCTAATGTTTGGTGTTATTAGAACGATGTTATCAGCGAACAGAGGTGGTGTGGTTGCAACCATCTCTCTGCACTCCCATTCCTTCCCATTCTAATTGTTGCATGATGTTCTTGAGGGTGGCACTGAAGAGTTTTGGTGAAATGGTATCACCCTGTCAAACTCCCTTTTGACATCAGTGATCACTTCCTTGTAGAATGGTGAGATCCTGCGTGGTGAATTCGTAATACAGCTCATGAAGGATCTTGATGTATTGGGTTTAAACTTACCCTGTTTGGCTAGGGGCTTGATGACTGATTCAGTCTCCACAGAATCAAAGGCTTTCTTTAAATCAATGAATGTGAGACAGAGCAGCTTCTTGTACTCCCTACAAACCTCAATGAGCTTGGTTACCACAATATCCACACCGTAACCAAGTGTGCTGAATCCTTTCAGATGAGTTAAATTTAGGAGATAGAGTAGACTTGGTCTTAAATAGGATAGCACCAAAAGACTGCAAATGAATATTTTCAGAGAAATTAATACTTGTTCTAAAACAAATTTGGAGGGATGGAAGGAAAGGAGACATGGGGATAAAGCTGATGTGAAAGATGTTTGTCAGGAGCTCTGTCGGGGTCCCCCAGCAATGCCAGGAAGCAAGTTCCTCTTCTACCTCGAGCCGGGGAATGGATGAAGACTCAGGAATCCGATGTAGTTTTAAAAGGCTTTGCTTATCACCGTTTCAGGCATAGAAGTCAGCAATAGGAAAAACCCTGTGCTTAGGATTCCCAGCTAGAACCCCAGACACGTGTAGGCCAAGATGGCGGCCACCACGTGTTAAGGCCTAAAAGGAGAAGAAGACAAGACTCCCAAGAAGGGTGAGAGCTCACAATGAGAGAGCCCAAAAGAGTGTGAGAGGAAGCAGGTTAGTATTATACCCTGCAACTCAGATCTTCCTCCCACTGTTATGGAAAGCAGGGAGGGTCAAATGCCCTTAGGTAATCCCTCCCTGCACCTCACCTAGGCCCTTTATATGCTAATGTTTTGAGCCAAGATCTGCCTGGAAATGCCTTTATAGGGTAGAGAAGGGGTTTCTGAGATGGCATGTCTCTGTACCAAAGACCAATACTAATGCCAGTTAAATATTTCTTCAAGCCTTTACAAAGTCTCTTCTACTTCATTGTAGTTTTGTATTTTAGTTGCTTTTGAGTATATCAGGGGAGCCATGCTTGTTTGCTTGAAGCAAACAGCATTTCCCTCTGGTCTAATTGCAGGGATCCCTACGTGGCCAGGCAAATATGCTGGTAAGATCTAGTTAGTCCCACATGATTGTGGTAGCATGAGAGAATATTTATACCAGCGAGTACAGAATACATGGTCATATATGACTGCCACATTCAGACTATCGCCCTATCTATGAAGTGACCTGCAGGAGGCAATCCAGGGCAGATGCAGAGGCCTAGGCTTTTAGGTGTCCTGCAACAGATGTTATTCACAATGAAGAGTTTAGACATTTTTAAAAATTAATAGAATAAATTCAAAATGATAAAAGAGTATTTATGTGATTTCATCCTTTCCTTAACACTTAGGACAACAAATAACTGTGTCTGAATATGTGATATTATTATTCATAATTGGCACTTTATGTAACTCTTACATGCTCACATAAACACTTAGAAACCAGATAACAGGAATAATCATTTGCATACTATAAATATTGTTCTCTCTCCCTCTCCACCTTTTCTTATTTACACAAACAGACACACCCACCCACATATAACCACACACAATTTACCGTGAATAGCTCCATATATACCACAAATATTACTATTCTATTTCCCTTTCTTTCCTTTTTTCCACTCTTTGGCTTTCACATACACACACACATAACACATACACACACACCAGTAATCATGTATGTTTTGTTTACATGCTGCATTATTCTACATCATGAATCTTAAGAAGCAGTCGGAATATATCTTTATCCATGTCACTCTACAACATTTAAAATACAAAAATTTCAGCTTGCCCTGGGTAAATGCTATGATCTTCCTGCTTCAATTCAGGCCTACTAAGTATAGTGAAGTCATGTGAAATCCCTCTCTGCATAGAACTTCAATTTGACAATTTTAGCATCCTTGAAACTAGATTGACATTTTCCATTGAGCATTTTTGTTGATTATGACAATAACCACTTTCTAAGAACTAAGAAAAACCAGGCATAGCCTATTATAGTGAGAAAAGCCTTTAAAGATATTTAATTTAAAAATGAATCTTAAGAACACAAAGATCCCATATCACTGGTTGGTAAAAATGCACCAGGGCCTTGAATTCAAAGAGATGCTTTAAATTTCTAGCATCTCCATTGACTTATTGTGCCCTTGCAAAAGTATATTTCTATCTTATCATTTATTATCTCTCAGAAAAGTGTTTGTATCAATAATAATATCCTCATAATATTGTGATGAGAATTTAATAAGCTGATTATGTAACTTTTTATGATTATCCATAATTGTGCAAGAAAAGGATCAAATTTAGTGACTTGAAACAATTACTATCTTGCTGCATTCTGAGAGTAAGGAGTTTGGAGCCTTCAGCAATGATACCAAGTGTTTGCTCCATTTGCTAGAGATTCAGCTGGAAGGACCCATGTTGAGGGTTACTGCTTATTTGCAAGCATAGTCAAGTGAGCCACAGTGTAGACTGTCTTGTTGATACTTGGCTTGAGTTTTCACAATGACCACAGCTCCACAGCTAATATTATTCTGATATCAATCTGTTGGCCATCCATGAGATTTGATACCTCTTAAACCACAATGCTTTTATAATTGTCACTGGCAAGGATTTCAAAGACAAGTGTCTCAAAAGAACCAGAGAGAAAGAGTGTCACATTGATATTGTAGCTTAAGTTCATAGGGCTTCATCTCTCAAGATGCCAAGATGAATTTAAGATCCTGTTTGCAATAGAAGAAATCAGTTTTCATAAGAGTCCATAGAAAAGAGATGCTGCAGGAGGCTAATTTGAGAAAATACCATTAGTCACAACAATTGACACATAACTACATAGAATAAACTGTTTTTCTGAATCACTGCTTGCACAAAGTCATTTGCCCAAGTTTTTGTTTAAGACAGTATGCATTTTACGTTACTTAATCAAACTACAAATTATCATTTAGCAGAAATTATACTCTATTTATAAAAAAGGCTATTAATTTTATTTATTTAATATACAGGGCACTGTGTGGGAATTTTTACTTGCATCCCCTTATCTCTTATCTCTTATCATGTTATCTCTTAGCATATAAATTGGTACTAAATAGTTTCAACACAGCTGCTTTGTGAAGAATAAGCTAGCGATGAAGAAAAAGTAACTTACTTTCCTATGCAAATTGGCTTGACAAGCTAGAATTGAACAACAACAACTATAGTATATCTATCTAAGATAGTTTGCCTCAGTTATATGCCTTATCTTCACTAAACAAATACTATGATTAAATTGATTCCCTTGTGACATCTGGTTTAGTGTTAAAATATAATAGTAAACAATACAAGTAAAATGAAAATATGTATTAACTAATAATATTAACATCAACACAAAACTGTTGCTTTTTGGAAAATATTGTAGTACCAGAAGATATTCATATACTATGAAATAGAACCTTACGTTTATTTGATGCCCTGACCTTTTGCACCTTTGTTTTGTTTTTTCTTGAAAATGATGCTTTCTTAGAATTTTATTATTTCACTCATTGATCAAACATTCTCTTTCTTCTCCCTCAGAATCTTTACTCCTCCATCCCCTATAATCACTTTATTGTACTATTGTACTCCATCTCTATCTTGTTCAAAATGAGGCCCAATAAAGATTGAATAATTTGTGCTAAAATGAGAGAACTACTTTGTGGGTCAGAATCCACAGATTACTGGCTTTCAAACTACATAAAAGATAATGAAACAACTCTGCAGGCTCTTAGATCAGTGACGTCAGTTGGCAACACACATAGAGAGAGACAGAGACAAATAAGTGAAAGAATAGGAATAAGTTAAGGAATGCGTGTATTAGTGTGTCTTCCAGCTCTCTAGTGAGGTGGTATCTATTGATACACTTCTGGGAGAGACTGAACTGGATTCTTAAACCTTTGTAGTAGGAAAAGGGAACAAGTAGTGTAACCAGTGTGCTTAGTCTGGCTCTTATTATCTGAAGAGGGTTGCAGTGCAGAAGCATAGAATGTGCCCTCTGTAGCTTCCCAGCCAGGGCATGACTTGTCTTCAAAGCTGAGAACAAGGTGATCATGACTCAGAATATTGCTGTCTCATCTGACCATGTCCTTTTACAGGTCAACTTTTCTGTATATATGATTACTGAAAAGGCAGTGCCAGCAATAGTTTGGTGGGTGAGTTTTCAGTCAAGAGGCATACAATTTCCATCCAAATCAATCACATACTGTGTTAGATCCTAGAAACGCTTGTTTACCTGTGTGTATCATAATCTTCATTACTCACTGTCTTTTAAATTTTTATTTATTATGCCACCTCTGTGATATACACTAAAAAAAGATGTTCATGATTACCAGCCATATGTTTTTCTCCTACACCTATCCCTTCTCACCAGGGCCCTATTCCTACAAGTGTCCTTAAATTCTTGCCTCCTCCAGCCTGCCTCTATAGCAGGCGCTATTCTTATCTCTTCTACCTCTCTCTCTCTCTCTCTCTCTCTCTCTCTCTCTCTCTCTCCTTTCTCTCTCTCTCTCTCTCTCGCTTCACACACACACACATAATCTTTGACATCAAAATAATAGCTCAAGAAAGGAGGTGGGGGCCGTTGAGGATCACAGACAAAGGGAAAGGATAGAGTAGGTAGAGAGGTTTACGTTTTATAGAATATATTACAGGTAAATTTTCCATAGCCTCTGACAAAAAGTAATTTTCAGAAAAAATCTTCCACAAATATAATATTGCTGCAGGCTGAAGATAAGAGGTAATGTGTGTTTTGGGTGCAAAAGCAAATGAAACTCCGAACAAGCCTGAAGGCAGTGAGGCTCGACACAAAGGATTCTCCTGATAGTCATTGAGATGCAGATCCCAGACCAAGTGCTGCTTGGTATGCTCCAGCAGGGCAACAAAGGCCAGAAGATCTTCATCCATCGCCCCACTGCCTCACAGCAACCACGCCATCCAGGGACTATGGGAGGTGGCCGTTTGGGAAAGGAGGCATACATTAACTAGACAAAGGAAGCAAGTGCATAGTTGTTTGGGCACAGGCTGCTGTTGAGCACGTGCCGTCTGCATCTACCTCTTGAGATACTTTCACACTTTAATGCTGGGTATGTATTCGGCCTTCCACTGTGGAGAAGCCAAGGTTTCTTCTGTGCACTTATCTTCTTACCTCCCTTTATTACTTCTCAAAACAAATTAATAGTTATGCTTTTCTTTTGATGTTTGTCTCCTCCTGAAATTCTGTTTCTAGGAATGAATGTCATTGAATGAGAGAAAGGGTCTAAGGTCTAGAGATAACTATGCTTTGATGTTTGTGGGATCATCAGGTGATGTGTAAAAACAGTAAGGAGATTGTAAGTGGCCTTGAGAATTTATTGAAAGGAACAGACTTCTAGCAGAGAGATCAGTAAAGTCAGTGCAATATGCCCTCCACCCCAGAAGGTGCTGATGCTCCTTCACCTTGTGATACCGGGCCAGGTTAAGATAAACAGGATGGGCTCATGGAATGTGGGCAGGTCAAGGGAGATAATCCAGTGTATGTGTGAGACATTCTCGCTCAAGCTTGCTCATGTGACTCCTCACACGATGGCTGACATCTGAACCTATAGGTTAAGAAGTGATAAAAATATTGAATGTAAAGGCTGGAGAGAGGTATGTGGTGTTACAAACTCATTGGTTATGTACTGCATGTGCTCTGCTGTAAAGGTAAGTAAGATCCTATATAAGATCCTCCTGGGGAGGCTCAGGGTCTTGTCTGCCAAATCAGACCTGCACATCTGCCCATGTGGGAGCCTGACCCAGCTAGCCAGTCCAATAAACTCTGCTTTGCTATTTCATTCCAATGTGATCGCCCTCGAAAGGGTTAAGATTCTCAGACCAATGTATCTGCCTGTTGGATGACAGGTTTAGCCAGTTTGGGATCTTTGGTGTTTTATCCACTACAGCTTAATCTCTACTTCATACAAATTGTTAAACCAAGGTTTATTCTAATGAGACTTCTATGTAAACACTGATGGAGGGTGTGGCAAAGTTGCAGAAACCACCTTGACTCTGAATAATTTCTCTCTCTCTCTCTCTCTCTCTCTCTCTCTCTCTCTCTCTCTTTTGCTTTCTTGGGTCCATCTAGAGATGCTCAGGGTAAATCGGCTCTGCACTCAGGAATTTCTCCTGGCAGTGCTCGGGGATGCTGGGGATTGAACCTAGGTTGGTTATTGCATGCAAGGCAACATGTCCCACCCGATGGACTATCATCACCCAACCTCCCTGAATAACTTCGACTTGTTATACATTTACTAG